>SJYQ01009865.1:106059-138790 GCA_006410935.1 Redunca redunca | reverse complement strand
ATCGTGTCCGACTCCTTGCAACCCCATGAATCGCAGCACGCCAGGCCTCCCTGTCCATCACCAACTCCCGGAGTTCACTCAGACTCACATCCATCGAGTCCATGATGCCATCCAGCCATCTCAACCTCTGTCATCCCCTTCTCCTCCTGCCCCCCATTCCCTCCCAGCATCAGAGTCTTTTCCAATGAGTCAGCTCTTCGCATGAGGTGGCCAAAGTGCTGGAGTTTCAGCTTCAGCATCATTCCCTCCAAAGAAATCCCAGGACTGATCTCCTTCAGAATGGACTGGTTGGATCTCCTTGCAGCCCAAGGGACTCTCAAGAGTCTTCTGCAACACCACAGTTCAAAAGCATCAGTTCTTCGGCGCTCAGTTTTCTTCACATTCCAACTCTCACATCCATACATGACCACTGGAAAAACCATAGCCTTGACTAGACGGACCTTTCCTGGCAAAGTAATGTCTCTGCTTTTGAATATGCTGTCTAGGTTGGTCATAACTTTTCTTCCAAGGAATAAGCATATATATATATATATTTACCTTTGATTATATATATAAATATATAAAAACCAAAGGTAAATATATAAATATGGCCTTGGGCAATTCTAAAACAATTATCCTCAGCCCAAAGAAAATGTGGCCATTCCTCTGAACCATGTAGTTTATGGTGGAAGAGACGTTAGAGGTCGGCTGGTCTGAGTCACCCCGGTTGCCCTGAGGCTGGCCCCGGCTCTGTCTCTCCCCACATTCTCCACTGGCTCTGCTTCCGTCCTGCCTCCTGTCTCATTGGTGCCCTCGTCACTCGGTCCTCCGCACTGGAACCTGCGGGTCCTCCTCTGTGTCCTCTCCCGCAGCCCTTCCATCAGACCCGTTTCGGAATCTATGCATTTTCTCTCAGAAATGGCTCACAAACGTGGCTCCTCTCTGCCCCTGCCTTACATCAGGCCATCGTCATCCTCCTTTGGCCCGTTATGGTGCTTCTTCTCCTCAGCTCCCCGCCTGGGCCTGTCTTCTGTGTCTGTCATCCCCCAAAGATGAAAACCATGGAGTGAAAACCGGGACTCCTTACCGGCACCCCCTCAGCCTTCACAGCGTGCCCTGCCCGCTCACCACACGCCTCTCAAGGCGCCTCACGAGGCGCTCCCGGAAGGGGATTCGGTTACACAGGAAGTGGCTCCACCACCGGGGACGGCGAAACTGGGAAGCCAAGCGGAGGCTGGAGTGAGGCCCCTCTAAGAGGACTCCCGGCGGGAAGCTGCCCACCCGCTCTAGAGCGGACGGGCCGAAGAGAGGAGATGGTGTTTCCAGAGCTTAGGACCTGGGGACCTGCCTGCTGGAGCTCGTCCGCAGAGAGGGCGGCCATTGGTGGGGATGAAAGCCTCGGAGGAGCCCAGTCACTGTTGAGATGCTGCCCAGCACCGAGGGATGAGGGGACAACCGTCTACGTCTCCGTTCCTCCCACCCTGCAGTCTCCTGCCAGTGTCTCGCCTTGGCTGAACCAAGCCAGAAACCAGGGAACACTGCAAACAGTGTTTTGGGGGGCAGCTCCCTTCACAGTGCAGACCAGGGCAGAGGGTGGATCTGAGAGCGAACAGGCAGGTGACTGGTGTGTTCCCCTAATTCCAAGTTCAGCTACAGTTAATCATTAAACTGCTCCAGAACTTTGTGATACCCTCTGGGAAATGGTTTTATCTCCTTCATTTTAGAAAATCGCTCCTCCTTCTGTAAGACCAGTGGGGATGTTTTCTTCTCTCTGGAATCAGCACACACCTCAGAAAGTGTTAGCTACCCCTCACCTGGGCTCCAGCAGCTTGTTTAAATCTCTCTTGATGGGACTTGCCTCCAAAGTGTTGTCATGTATCATTCCCGGGTCTGATTTCCACGGCTCCTCTGGGAGACCCTCAAGGGCAGACGTGTTGTCATAGGTCTACATGTTCTCAGGATCCAACTTGGGGCATGTAGGTGCTGAGTCCATGCAGGCATGTACAAACAAGGAAGTCCTGGGGTGTCTCCCTGCTGTGTCACAGCAAGTGAGTGGCAGAGCGGGGCTTGAGCCTAGGTCTCTGGTCCAGTGCCCTTTTCACCCTGGGATTTGATCTTGAATTTTCAAGGATCAGAAATTGAAAACCCTGAAGACAGTTCCTGGGCTTATGTATTATGAAGTAAAACATGATATATAGAAGCATTCCTGTGTCTTCCAAACCTTCATTAATCTATATGATATGCTGGGAGACTGTGGAGATAGTGTGGACAGACAGACACAGACCTTCCTATTTTGTTACACCCGAGACTGAATTCTGCTAGACTTGTGTCCTTTTGACTCTAACTAAAAGCCAAATACATGCTGTTTCAGAATGTTAGTTTGTTTATTATGTGTTCCCCAAAAATGAAAAAGAAGACATATCTAAGTGAAGAAGAACAGTGGGGTCAAGTTGAGGCCTGGGATCTACCAGATATTAAAGCACATGACAAAGCGTCTCAAGAAAGGAAGAAAGAAGGGAAGGGAGGAAAGGGAAGAGGGAGGAAATAATTTAAATAGTAACATCACAGACTTTCTTTGGAATTTCTAGAAAATTCTCAGCTAAAAGATGCATCAGTTTATGAAGCTTAAAAATAACATTTAAAAGCAACTCAGTGTGAGTTCTTAGGGAGCAGATGGGATGTAATTTTCTCTTGTCTTTTTTGGTTTGAGTTAATAACTCTTTAGTAGGAGGACCATTATAATTCCATTGATGGCAGGAATAAGGCACTGTTTACTGCAGTAAGGAGATATACAAGCTCTAAAAGTAATTTTGATGATTTTTTTTCTTATTTATAAGAACTGAAATCTTTGGCTGTTCCTGTTACATAAGCTATTATACCCAGAGGGGAAAGATTTTAATAAAATGGAGCTCTTACTCATTTCCACTAAATAACCTCCTAGGAATGACAGAGTGCCAGCTGGAAATGTTGAAGTGGTTAGAGAAATGTATTTGTTAGACAAAGAAACATCAGCCTTTATAGTTCTATTATTGGGGCTCTCTAACGTCAGCAAGCATAGTGCATCGATTCCATTTTTGGAGCTGAGTCACAGGCCTGATGGAGCTTCAAAGGAAGGAGACAGACCCTGCCCTGGGAAAATTTACTGCTTGGTTCTGCTTGGCTAAGAACATTGCCCTGAAACATCGCAAGTCCTTATTGTATAGCAGAACACAAGTGCTTATTTTTTTGTGTGTCTATGCATCACTGACTCGATGGACGTGAGTCTGAGTGAACTCCGGGAGTTGGTGATGGACAGGGAGGCCTGGTGTGCGGCGATTCATGGGGTCACAAAGAGTCGGACACGACTGAGCGACTGAACTGAACTGAATGAGATGAAAATTTGATTGCTTAAGGACATATATTGGACAAGACAACATCTTGGAGAGTGAACAAGGTCAGTGGATGACCTAGGCATACTAACCAGAGCTGGGCCAGACACACAGTGGTAGGGTGAGTGTGGTCCTCTGTGGGCCATTCAGCAGGTGGAAGGAGACTATGTGAGGGTCACATGCTGGGCCTGTCGGAATAAAGACTGACAAGGGGCAGGCCACTGGGCAGCCTGATAGAGCAGTGGTCCCCAAAGTGGACTTCAGGGTACCCTTAGGAAGGGTACTGGAGCGGCTGTTACTAGGACGTGGGCTTCCTAAGGGCTCCTACATCATTCAGGTATATTTCAGCATAGAATTGACAACTTTCACTTGCAACTTCTCCCCATGGAGAGCAGATGTTTGGCATTTACCACCACACCATTGCCTTGAGCTCCCTGAGACCCTTTCAGGGGATCTGCATGGGCAAATTGTCTGCATAATACTACTAAGATGTCATTTTCCATTTTTACTCTCCTTTTATGAGTGTGCAGAAGCTACGTGACGTGATAATGCAACACTGAATGCAGAGTAGATATGAATATCCAGCTATCTTCTCTTAAGCCCAAACAGAGATGTGCAAAAATATCAATGCCACTCTTCTCACTTTTTCTTTTGGAAAGTGATTATTTTTCATAAAAATATGATTTATGTTAGTATATAACTGGCTCATTATGATCTTGTGTGCTTGCGTGCTAAGTCACTTCAGTCGTGTCCAACTCTTTGTGACCCTGTGGACTGTAGCCCGCCTGGTCTCTCTGCCCATGGGATTCTCAAGGCAAGAATACTGGAGTGGGTTTCCATGCCCTCCTCCAGGGCATCTTCCCAACCCAGGGATCAAACCCACATCTCTTATGTCTCCTGCATTAGCAGGCAAGTTCTTTACCACTGAGCCACCAGGGAAGCCATTCCCTTCTCCAGGGGGTCTTCCCAGCCCAGGGATAGAACCCAGGTCTTCTGCATTGCAGGCAGATTTTTTACCATCTGAGCCACAAGGGAAATCCCATTGTTATCTTAAAGTGAATTAATTGTAAAGTGAATTAAAGAGTTTTTTTTAGTTTCTCAATTTTAATCTCAAATATGGTAAATATTAATACATAAAACCCACATAAGCAAAATCTCTTTGGTGTCCTCAAATTTCTTAAGGGATTTTGTTTTGTGGAGTGGCTTTGGGTTCCTAACAAAATTGAGTGGAAAATAGAGAAAGATGGTGTTATGCCCAGGGTCTGAGTCCCCAAAACTGAGAGAATAAGATGTCCACAGCAATGCAAAAGCATGAAGGGGTTTTATTTCTAGCTTGAGCTAGGCCTACCTGCCACACCCAACGCGGTGGAGTGGAGCAAGGAGCCCCAAGCCCAGATTTACAGCAGTATTTATAGGTTCTTGTAAGAACAGAGATTTGGCAAGGGCTGATTGGCTGCAGCAGTTTCCTAGTATTTACTAATTGGCTAGTCTTTATTGGCTGCAGGGGGATGTCTTTTATGTCCTGATAAACTCAAACCAGGCTACGAGGAGTATGCTGATTAGACAAGTCCTGGCATCCGCGGGGATGACCTCACTGGGCAATGACTCAGCTTTTCCCGTGAGTCCTACCTTAGTCCCTGAAGCCTATCATGGCATTTGTTAGGTCCCAACAGATGGACAGACACACAGATGAGTGCATTAGATTCTTGTGCTAAGAAAGAGGAGAGAATGTGGTGGAGGGGAACTCTAACTGCGTTTTGTACATCCTCCTGCCTTGTTCTGGAGTTGAACAGGCCTGCTGCTTTAGGGTGTCTCTGTGAGGGCCCAAATTTAGATGCTGTGTGACTCAGACATGAGCCTGGTCTCGAGAGAGGGTCCTCCAGGGACAGAGAATGCGAGCTGTCCTCCTGCTTGGGACTAGATGACACAGGGCAGGGCAGGGCAGTTGGGATAGGTTCTCCAGTCTTGGTTATCAGGTCGTGTGTGTAGATCAAGTGCTATGCCTCTTTATCTTCATAACTAAAATTTTGTTAAATCTCAAGAGTAAACCACGTTAAAAGGGGAACAACCACATCTTGGTCTGCTCACCTGCCACCCTTGAAGTTCTGTAGGAAACACATACAGACAGGAGAAAGGTGGAACTTTGGTCTTAAACCCCAGGATAAGGGAGAGGAAAAAAAAAATCCCCTGGTCTGCCAAGCTTGTCCAGAGAGAAAGCTTGATTTGCTGAAAGAGGTCAGTTGCTTTCTCTGCTCCATTCGCCCGAGCCACAGCCCAGCTTTAGACCACGGCAGCAGTGGGACAGGCCCGCAGCTGACCTGGGCAGAGCTGAAGGTTGAGTGGGGCTGCTCCTCTCCCACCAATGTGGTCAGGCCACACACAGCTGCTCCCAGGCCCAGCTGACTTCATCCGCTACAGGAGACTCAGGAGGGATCCCGAGAACAGGCCAAAGCCAGCAAGCCTGAAGGCCAGGCCTTCCTGTACCACAACCACACAGAAGGACGTCACTCCTGTCCTTTCCCCAAGGACCACCCACACTCTCACCATTTGTGGACGCGAGAGCATCACTCCTGGCACTGGGCCAAGGGTGGCAGCATGCCTGTGGGGCAGGCAGAGCTCTTGTCAACCTGGGGACCACAAGTGGGGGTCCCCAGGGTCCTTAAAGGTCCAGGTGTGAGGTGTCTGTGGTATTTCATAGGTAGAAGTGTCTAGAGTTTTCATTAGATTTTCAAAGGTGGGGACAATCCTTGCTCAGAAAAGGTTAAGAATCACTGTGTTATGACTCATTTATTTTTGTAACTGGAAGTTTGTACCTCTTAATTTCCCTCCCCTATTACTACCCCCCCACCACCAAAAAAAAAAAAAAAAAAGAATCACTGTGTTAGAGGCCAACGCTGCTTATAGCTGCCCTGTTGAGGGTTTTGAAAAAACATTCCATTCAATAACATTAACTCAGCAAATAAGTGAGTCGTTCTCCATGCCTGGCTTGGTGCTACGGGCTGGAAACGCAACAGTGAGCAAGACCAGATGCTACCTGTTTGTCACGGAGGGCCATAGATATAAATAAAATAACCACACAAATGCATATCCAGTCTCCAATCAAGCAGTGCTGAAGGGAAAGAACCTGGTTCTATGATAGATACAACAGTGGGTGAATAGCGTTTTGGTTTTGTATATTTTTAAATTTTTGGATAGATAATATATTCATGTTCAAAAATTCAGTAGAATTCTATAGCAAAAATTCCACCCCTCACACATACCTTTACTCATACCTCCAGCTACTCCATGGGAGCTTTAAGTGTTTTACAGACTAGTGAATTGGCCTCCTAACAGATTAGGGGAAGAAGAGAAAGCTTACCTGAGAATATGAAACTTGAAATTTGAAACACGAATGTGAGTTAACTAAGTGAAGAGGAACGGAAGGGGATGGGGGGAAGCATAGCGGCAACAGCTTGTGCAAAGGCCCTGGGGCTAGAGACAGCACAATATATTAGAAAGAAAGCCTGTGTGGCTGGAGTGCATGAAGCAAGGGGAGGGGACACCCAGGAAGCTACTGAATGCAGAGTATGCTTAGCACTGTGGGCTTTAACGTAAAAGCCCTGGGAAGCTAAGGAGTGATGAAGGGAGATAACCTTCCCTCATAGTGTTTTTGGGAAAAGATCACCCCGGCTATAGTATGGAGAATAGATTGGAAGGAAAAGCAGTTAATGGGCTTTTATTCAGCTCAGGTGAGAAACCGTGTGGCTTGGTGGTGGTGATATATCTATATATTTTGCAAGAAATATATTGGCGTGCAAGATTCTTGCTTGTCAACACAACATTTGTTTCAGTTTTCTCAACTGAGTGGAAGAAAAACCCATAACGAGTTTATTCAGAATGTAGTTAACACTTGGCTCTATTTTGTCCAAGCATGTAGCCCCACTGAAGGATAATTTAGTTCTTTGATGGGCAAAGAGCTGAAGTCTCATACAACACTGCTCGAAGTCATCTGGTTTAGACTCCCACCCGAGCACCCCGAAGCCCTCTAGCTCCCTGCTGCGGGGGCCCTCCAGTGGCAGGAGGCTGTCACTGTTACACAGTCACGGCAGAAGGACCCTGCGGGTGATGTTCACCGATTAGGGCGCAAATGATTCAAGCACCCAGTGGCTTTGGTGCTTGCACGCTGAGTTTTCCTTCTCTTCTGACCCCAGGATGGCCTGTTCTGAGGAGCAAGGAGATGTGCCCTGTGGCTTCACCCGCCAGAATTCTGGCAACTCCGTTTCCTTGGACTTCGAGCCCGACGCGGAGTACCAGTTTGTGGAGCAACTGGAAGAGCGCTATAAGTGTGCCTTCTGCCACTCCGTGCTGCACAACCCCCACCAGACGGGCTGTGGGCACCGCTTCTGCCACCGCTGCACGCTGTCCCTGAGGTGAGCGCGCGGGGCCTCCGCTCCGGCCGGCGGCGGCGGCCGCTCAACGCCCATCAGGGTTTCGGGAGTTGCCGTGGTTGCCCACAGAACCACAAATATGAGGACAGGCTTTCCCAGGCCCCTTCTCTGACAGCCTGAGGAGTATAACCTTCATTTTCTTCCCGCTATCCTATTGATCGTCACCTTTTCTTAAAATTCAGACCACACCTGTTTTGCACGTGAGGGCCAACTTTGGTGCACAGTCTACACGGGGAAGGACCTGTCTCCCAAGAGGGTCTTTCTTGTAGGCACCCTGACCTCCCCCTGCCTTGAGGCAGGGCACAGAGGGGAAGAGTTAGAGGTTCAGTGTGAAACAAGACCCTCTAGAATCTTCTATGCTAGTGGAGGAGCCGGGTGGTAGTATCGTGTGAAAGCATAGGACTGCCAAGGAAACCTTGGCAGAGAACATCTGATTCTGCCCGCGGGACTCCCTCTTGGACTCACATCCCGGAGGATGAATGGGACTTTCAGGACTCTCACTGAGGAGCTGCTGAAATTGGGGTACCTGGGGGCCCCTTCTGGAAAGAGGGACCAGCATGAGTAAAGATGGGCCTGGCCTGCCCAGGGGGAACTTCAGGGGATCAAGTGTGGCTGGAGTGCTGGGGCTGCTCTTAGAAAGGTTGTTGAGGTCAGCCCTTAACTCTGGCTTCATTTTTATTTTTCTTTGCAGAGAACTGGACGCAGTCCCACTCTGCCCTGTAGATAAGGAGGTGATCAAATCTCAGGAGGTAAGACGATCCCTGGTTTGGGATGGAGCAGCCAGTGTCCTGGGTTGAATTGGACAGAGGAGTTGGAGCAGGAGAGCAGGAGGGGGACCCTTCCTTGGAGTCCAGATTCCTCTGCTGTGTAGTCAGGTTGGACCCCACTCCCACCCCTGTTCGAGAGAGGAGTGTTTGGGTCCTTACTGAATCCCCAGGTCTTTTTCCCCACATCCTCTTTACCCTCTTTCTATCCGAGCTCCAGTTACTGTGAGTTGCTTGCAGAAATGAAACATCCTATTTCCTCCAATTCATTTTCTCATCTGTTTCGTCTCTCAAACTTTCTTTTATTAAGTCTAACAATGGCTTTATTGAGATACAATGCATATACCATAAATTTGCCTTTAAAGTGTGCATGTTTCTGGGGTGTGTGCCTAGGAGCGGAATGACTGGGTCATGTGATAACTCTATGTTTAACATTCTGAGGAAACGCCCGGTTGTTTTCCAAAGCAGTATTCTTTCCAGAAAGGTATGAAAGTTCCTAATTTCTCTAGATCCCTACGAAAATTTGTTGTGGTCCATCTTTTTTGTTATAGCCTTCCTAGTGGTTATGAAGAGATCCCTCATGGTTTTGATGCTCTAGTGTTTGATGACATGGAGCATTATTTCATGTGCTTGGCTGATTGGATATCTTCTTTGTAGAGATTTCTATTCAAATGCTTTGCCCATTTTTTGAAGTGGGTTATTTGTCTTTTTAGTCAAAGGTACGTGTGCCTTCTCTTTGCTCTTATAATGTGTCTTCCATATGCCTAGCTGTACTTGTGTCTGCCTCACCCACTAGCCAGGGGTCGGCATACTATAACGTGGGATTTGTTGGGACTGATCCAGCCTGCCACCTGTTTTTGTATGGCCTGTGAGCTAAGAATGGCTTTTATATTTTTAAATCGTTGAAAAAAAAAATCAAAAGAAGGGTACCCAGGAACTCTGTACTATTTTTGCAACTTCTTGTGAGTCTATTTCAAAGTAAAAACTTATAAATCAAAAGAATAGTGTTCTGTAACATGTGAAAATCATATGGAATTCACATTTGTGCCCATAAATAACATCTTCTTGGAACACAGGCTTGCCCATTCACTTAAGTATTGTGTACAGCAGGGCTGACTAGTGACAACAGAGGACATCGCAATGTAGATGACAAAGCTGAAAATAATTTACTCTCTGACCCTTTATGGAGAAAGTTTGCCAGCCCCTGGCTTGTGCTGAAACAGAAGTCAGCAGAGCTTCAGTGATACCACCTGATGACTAATAGAACATCTACCCTGGGACAGGAAGCGGAAAGCATCGCCCCCACCCACAGCCCCACCTCCTGACCTTTGAGCTTGTGGGGTCAAGTTCACCACCAGATTTCCCCCAGCTTCAGCCTACTGCAGTCAGCATTGAATTACCTGGCTTGTATGTTTGGTGGCCTGTCAGATGTATCTGAGATGGTCTTTTCTTATATGGTGGCGAATCTGGTATTTCCATTCCAACCACTGACTGGAAGTTTCCACCCAACTTTTGAGATGAACTGAAGACCAAATTAATAATAGATTCCTTCATGTTGCTCTAAAGCTTTGGAGTGTGTGAATCTATCATGTTTATCTTTTAGGTGTTTAAAGACAACTGCTGCAAAAGGGAAGTCCTCAATTTGTATGTGTTTTGCAAAAATGCTCCCAGATGTAATGCCAAGATTACTCTGGGACGATACCAGGTTGGTATTACTTATGAACAATGTCTGCCATTTTCCAGTGTCATGTACAGAACACATTTTTTATGTGTCAGTTCCTGGGCTAAGCGTGGTATAGGGTTTTGGTGGGTGGCCCTCAGAGAATTTTTGTCTAGCAATACCGTTGGCTACAGTGTAGCATGCCAAGGGCTAAGGTATGAAATGAATCTCACAAGAAGAGATTCATTTTGTATGGGACACACGGAGAACATACCAATGTGTGCTACACCTTGAATTACAGGTCAGAGTTCATTGATTCCAAAGAGAATGGGACATGCTGGGCAAAAGAAATGGTTGAGCCAAGGACACGTCATTTTGGAAAACTGTGAAGGACTTGGGGATTCCAGGGCATGACTGCAGAAAGACATAGTTGTAAGGGGTCCCTGCCTAGAAGCATTGCAGGTGCTGGGGTGGGTGTTTCCTGGCTGCTATGGGCCCTGCTCTCTTAGAAGTTATGATCTAGAGGAAGATGACACAGACCAGAACAGAGCTGGGATGCAGTGTGAAGGTGAAGCGTGGGTGAGAGATGCGGGCAAACAAGGTATGGTGGGGGTGAAGGGATGTCAAGTTCCTTTCAGATGAAACTGCCCTCCGTTACTCTCCCACCCATCAGCAGAAAGCCGTTAAATGGGAAGCAGGAAGCGCGGCTTTGCCAGAGCGGGCCCAGGTCAGGTTCCATCAGAATATGAGGCAGGCGTCTCTAGCTTCCAGGGAACTGCTTGGAGACTGCTGCAAGTTTCCCCTCCCCCGCTCCCACACCACGCTGTGGAATGTATTTCTAGTGATCCAGTCCTTTCCCCAGCATTCCTCCAAACCCCCAGGCACTGAGCTCGGAAATGTGTAGATGATTTCCCTGTTAACCCAAGAATTTCTTTGGAAGTTCACAGAAGGTTTTTGTGTTTTCCTGAGACAGTCCCTCACCACTTGTTTTGACAGCCAGGTCCAATAGTAGGGTCCCTTGACCAACTTGGTTGTCACTAAGCCTGAGAAGGAGATGAGGCTCGAATGGCCATTGGTCAGCTCTCGTGTGACCAGATCATCAGCTTCTGGAGAATAGTGGATGGTTTCTCTTCACCTGTTTCTTTCGTAGTAATATTTCCTCTTACTCTCTGTTCTCTGTCACCTGTGTGGTAAGCTGTAGGATTTCACAGGATGCAGAGTCTTGATGAATGTTGACTGTTTTGGTGACAGCTGAGGGGTAGCATCCGTGAATTTTTGAGAAGATGTAGATTTCAGCTGTCACTGTCATTACTAGAGGCAAAGGAGAATAGCTATAATGTTTATTTACCTCCTGTAGAAAAACTATGTGCCCCCCCCTTTTTTTTTCCTTCAGAGGAGGGGTCAGCAAACTATTTCTCTCAGAAACCAGAAAATATTTTTAACTTTGCCAGTGTCTGTCGCAGCTGCCTGACTCTCCCATCTTGGAGGGAAAGCAGCCGTAGCCAACATGGGAAGAAATATGTGTGGGTGTTCTCAGTTACACCTTATTTACAGAAACAAGTAGCGGGCCAGGTTTGGCCCAAGGGCTGTAGCTTGTCAGCCCTGTTTTAAAGGATCTTGTGGTGGGGAACAAGCCCTAGGATTTTGATACCTTGTCAGCATCACAGGAACTTGCAGTGCTACCCCCGGGTCTTGTTAAGACTTGCCTGCTTGTAAAAGTCTGTAAGATGAGCAACACTGGACCGAACGTTGTCCATGTCATTTTCTAATGTGCTGGTTAAGAATGTCTCCCGACTTGACGAGGCTGACCCAAGCTTCTCCTGGGCCTGGGATTCTGAGTCCTGAATTCCTCTCACTGCTCTGCTTTACTGCTTCGGGGACAGCTCCCTCTCCCTCTCTTTCCTTCCTCCAGTTCTTCCCCTTCCTTCACTTACTTAGGAGCTGGCCTTCTCTTCTTCCCTCTCAGCCCTCTGTTTCAGCTTTTACCACCTGGTGCTTCCCTGGTGGCTCAGCGGTAAAGAAAATGCCTGCCAATGCTCGGGATGCAGGTTTGATCCCTGGGTCGGGAAGATCCCCTGGAGAAGGGCATGGCAACCCACTCCAGTATTCTTGCCTGGAGAATCCCCATGGGCAGAGGAGCCTGGTGGGCTACAGTCCACGGGGTCACAAAGAGCTGGACACAACTGAGCGACTTAACAAGAGAGTGCAGAGATTTGGACTTGGTGCTGGGGGTGGGCATGGAGGGCGCACAAAAGAAATGATCTTGAGGAGCTGGTAAATTAATTGGCGGCGCTAAGGAAGATGTTCAAGGACTAACCTGAGAATGTGAGCAGGTTAGTAGATGATCTGAGATAAACTCAGCATGCTTCCTTTACCACCCGTCTTTGAAGCCCTGTCCTCCAGACCAGGCTGGCTTTCTCGGCCTCCATGCAGACGGCCCTCTCCATGCCCTGTTCTCAGCAGAGGCAGCAGGTGGTTCCCCCCCAGCCCTCTCAGCTGTCCTCCTGCTGCCCCGGGGTCCTCCCCGCCTCCGCCCTCCCCAGGCCTTGCAGCTGCTCCCTTTACCAGTGCCCTGCTCAGTGTGCCCCTGGCCTGTTGTTGCCTGTTGCAGGACCACCTTCAGCACTGCCTGTTCCAGCCTGTGCAGTGCTCTAATGAAAACTGTCGGGAGCCAGTCCTTCGCAAAGATCTGAAAGAGCATCTTAGCACATACTGCCGGTTTCGAGAGGAAAAATGCCTTTATTGCAAAAAGGATGTGGTAGTCATCAATCTACAGGTAAAAAAAAAAAAAAAGGCAACTTTATGGGACTGAATTCTGCCTGAGTGGTCACAGTGAATCAGATGGGGTACCAGAAGCACTTTTCTGAATTTATTTTTGTGCAGAAAGAGGTCTGAAGAATAACTTCTCTGGGGGTTCTATAAAAAGCTGAAAGCCTTCTTGGTAGGAGTCTTTTCAAGTATCGTTGGCAAAAATGCTGCTTGATCACCTGCTGAGTGTGAGTGGGCCACGAGTGACGCTAGGAGCTGAGTCACAAGGAGGGGCCACACTCTCTGTCCTCAGGATGCTCTAATTGGCGAGGCAGGATGCAGGCGTAAGAAGAAAGTGTGGGTACCTTTTACATGTGCCAAAGGAGCCATGCCAGTGACGCGCATCGTCTGTCTTCTGTCAGCCCCATGACCTCTGACCTTCTTTGGAATAACTGGAAAATTGAATTCATTTACACTGAGAAAACAGCCTTCTGGAGCCTTTTTGCTGCTAGGCTGTACCTTCTTGTAGAGGATAAGCCACAGTGCATAGATCCCCAAGGGGTTATGTGTACACACACTCTGAGGGCATACAGAGAGCCTTTGGAAGCCAGGTTGGATTTATTTCAGCACCCTTTCATTGTTTCAGAATCACGAGGAAAACTTGTGTCCTGCCTACCCAGTATCTTGTCCCAACAAGTGTCTGCAGACCATTCCAAGAACTGAGGTAAGTGTAAGTAATTCTCTCAGTGATTTTACGTAAGATAAACTTTCAGTAATCATTACAGTGTGTAATTGATACAATCCCCTAGGCAGGGGCCCAAGGCTCACCTTATCCTCGTGAGGACCATGGTCTTGTCTTCCCTCACCTTCTCCCTGAGAATTCTTCTCCCTGAGATTTCTCCATTTCCATGTTAGCTCTCCTGGCTCCAGCCGCAGCTTGGCTTTTTTCCCTTCTGTTTGCTGTCTTCTCCTCAAGCTACCCTTGGCTCCCTGCTGACTGCAGTTATACCAGGTAGCTGGAGAGTCGGGATGCATTTCTACAGCCTGAGGCTGTCTATTTCACAGGTGGATGAACACCTGGCCGTGTGTCCCGAAGCTGAACAAGACTGTCCTTTTAAGAACTATGGCTGTACTGTAAAGGTATGGAGTGATTGTGTCTGTCTACCTTCTGCTGTATCATTCATTTGTCGAGCTCATTTTACTCTTTGATTCCATTCAGGATGCAGGACATTCAGTGTCTGTGAAATTGTAAGACTGGCTATAACCGGTAGTTACCAGTAGGGAGAAGGAAGATGGGAGTAGGGAATTAAGAAATGCAAGCCACTGTGTATAAAATAAATAAGCTACAAGTGTATATATAATGCACACAAGGAACACAGCCAATGTTTTATAATAACTATATATGGAATAGAAAAAAAAAAAGACTGGCAATTGTATTAGGGTTCTCCATAGAAACAGAACAAATAGTTTATATATACATAAAATTTATAATACCTACTTTTTGAGGTTTGCTTATATCTGTGAAAATAAAAATGTGACCTGACATATTGACCTTGCAATTTTACTGCTAGGAATTTATTTCACAGATATCCTTTCATAAGTGTGCAATGATCACACACCTACACAAACACACATACACAGCAAATATATCTTGTCCATAGAGGATAGATTCCAAGAGCCTCGATGGATGTCTGAAACCATAGTTAGTACCAACCCTATATATATTATGTTTTTTCCCCTATAACATACATATGATAAAGTTACACGTTTATAAATTAGGCACAGCAAGAGGATACCTGAATTGCCTGCATCATTTGGGGCCATTATTGAATAAATAAGGATTACTTGACCATAGCACTCTGATACTGCAACAGTTAATCTGATAACCGAAATGACTAAGTGACTAATGGGTGGGTAGTATGTATAGTTTGGATACCTAGACAGTGGGATCACTCACCTCTGGAGCAGGACAGAGCAGGAAGAAATGAGACTGCATCATGCTACTCAGAACAGTTCACAATTTAAGGTATGAATTATTTTCTAAAATTGTCTATTTAATATTTTTGGACCATGATTAACCATGGGTAACTGAAACCACAGATATCAAAACTGTGGCTAAGCTGGGACTACTGTATTTAGCAAAAAAAAAAAAAAATCCACAAAAGTGAAATATATATATATGTATATTCATATTTTGGAATACTATGCATCTGATAAAAAGCATGAGGTCTATATTTTTAAATTACTTACACTATGACCTCACTGTGTTGCAAATGTATATATATCTTCAATGACTCTGGTGAGTGAGACTAGAGAATTGGATGTGGAGATAGAGAAAAGGGGACTTCTACTTTTCATTCTGCTGCTTGCTATGTTGTTCAACACAAGCATGCTGTACCATGCTCAGTAGCTTCAGTCCTGTCCAATTCTTTGTGACCCTGTGGACTGTAGCTGCCAGGCTCCTCTGTCCATGGGATTCTCCGGGCAAGAACACTGGAGTGGGTTGCCATGCCCTCCTTCCTCCAGGGTATCTTCCCAACCCAGGGAATGAACCCATGACTCCTTTGTGGGGATGGCTGGGGGAGTTGTGCTCTGGAAGAGGGCCAACCCTCAACTGAAGGGAAATTGACGATAAATGTTTACTTAGAGTCTATGGGTCACCCATACCATTTGCTTTCATTAGTAATAGAGGCAACCTGCAATGAAATTTTGAGGGTCAGGGGGAAAGTAACCATTTGTTCTTGCAAACATATAATTTTATTTTGAGAGTAACAAATTTGCATGGGCTGAAACTACAGTTCGGTTCACCTTCTGCCCATAATAGCAAGACAGTGATAAAAAGTGGTAGAGAAGTTTGCTTGGTAGGCTGATCAGGAGGTAACCCACCACCAAGGAGATAGGTTTTATTTGGGAATAGTTGAGAGGTGATGATCACTACAGTTAGCCCTCAATCATATGCTCCTAGAGCAAGGACAGGCTTCCCAGGTGGCACTAGTGGTAATGAATCTGCCTGCCGGCACGGACAATACAAGGACTTGAGTTCAATTCCTGGGTTGGGAAGATCCCTGGAGGAGGAAATGGCAACCCACTCCAGTGTTCTTGCCTGGAGAATCCCATGGACAGAGGAGCCAGGTGGGCTACAGTCCATGGGGTCACAAAGAGTCAGACATGACTGAATGTTTGAACACAACACATGGCAAGGAAGGAAAGCAGCTCTAAGAATTTTGACAGTGGCCTGACTCTCTGTGTCTTCTGGGTACCAAAGAATCATAAAGATGTAAAAGGGGCCTGGGAGGGATCCTTTTCCCTGAAACCCACCTTGAGACAAGTCAGCAAAGTTGTTGAAGTTCTGCTTTAGCAGAATTCCTGCCACCACCCTCATGTTGGAAGCCTTTCAACAACCTGACTCATGTTTCTCTTTGTCTTAAAGGATAAACGGGGGAACCTGCAGGAACATGAGCGTTCGGCCTTACGGGACCACATGCTTCTGGTTTTAGAAAAGAACTTCCAATTAGAGGAGCAGGTAATCAAGGGTTCAGCTATAAAGGGAGGCAACAGAATTGCTGGGATTTGCACTTGTTGGCATGTTTATAGTTTCCTCTGTTTTAAGTGGAAGTCTACTGGAGGTAGATGTTTTTCTACTAAGTGACCAGACAGACTCCTAGGATTAGAGCACATCAAACTGGAAAGTGCCTTTGAGATCTTTGGGTCCAGCCCCCTCAACCAACAGATGAAATAACTGAATTCAAAGAAATTTTGATGTGTTTATGACTTTAAGGGTCAGAATTCAGTCTCAAACCCATGTCCCCTGATTGTCAGTCCAGTGTTCCCCAGGGTACTCCACACTGCCTCTCTGCAGCCTACCCACACACCTCTTGGTTATTCCCTAGTAGGAACCTAGTAGGTGTTTGGCGTTTTTAAATGAAATCAATATTACCCTGAAACAACGTTTGACTATCTGTTCTGGGCACTGTGAGTATTATACATTTTGTAATAAGTCTTAACTTACTAACTTTGCAACCTAATCAATGCATACGTACATATTTATTTCACTGAATTGTGATTATTAAGTGAAATTATGTATGCAAATGCCAGCCGTAGTCCCTGGTATATTCACAGTGGACTGCATTCAATGCTGATTCTATTGAGTAATTATTCCAACAGTTCATCATCTTGTTAGGGCATCACAGAGGATCAGACTTTTAAAACCCTGGTAGGGAAGGAAACCACCCATCTGCATAGAGGGCGCTGACTTTTACTGCTACAGATTATTTTATGTTGTCTGATTCCATATTAAAGTAGGTATATGAGTTTCAGGGTCAGATGGTGGAGGAAAATAGAAAGCCTGATTAAACTGTCACTTTGGTAGAAGGCATGCTGCCTTGAGCCATTCCTAAGTTCTTTCTGTAACAGATGCCTCCTTCATCTATCCATTCATTCAATAAACACGGGCCATGTGTCAGGTACAAGGCTAGTTGCTGTGGACACTGGGTCAGGGGAGACCCAGTACCTACCCTTGAAGATCTCACCAAAATGTAAATGTATAAGGTGCTGTCCCCATAGTACACGCGATGGGGGTGCCTGTGTTGGGGTACAGAGGCTGTAGCAGGTTGCCCTGTGGGAGTGTGGAAAGCTTTTGAAGCACATCCGAGCTGTACTGACTTGAAGAAAGAGAAGGTCTATCAGTTAAAATGTGGAAAGGGGATGGTCCAGAAGGGGAAAGTTTATGTGAAGGCAGAGAGACATGATGGTTCAAGGAATGGGGTTCAGGGGGGTGGAGAGACACCAGAGTGTAAGAGAGGGAAAGGATAGAGGCTGGGTGTGCTAGGTCCAGACTGAAATGGCCTTCCACGTAAGCCAAGAAGTTTCAAAAACTATACATTCAATGATTTAAAAAATTTATTCATATTCTGCCCTATTTCAGAAAGGATTTAAGGGCCAGAGTTGAAACTAATGTTCGCTGGTATAAGGAGTTAACAGGTATTTTCAAACAGGAAGATACTTGACCAGTTAATTGTTTGGTTAAGAATGAGACAGCTGGTGGTAGCATGGAAGATGGATAGAAGGAGAGACGAGAACGAAGACAGAGAAGCAGCAGAAAGATGCTGCAGACTAGACGATGTAGCAGAAGAGCCTGGCAATTGTTGAGTGAGGGCCCTGGAGCCAGAATGTCTGGGTTTGAGACCTGCTTCAGCATATATGAGTGTGGGCAAGGTACTTAACTTCTCTCTTCCACAATGTCCTCATTTGTAAAATGGGGTTGTAGTGAGGGTCAAATTATACAGTGAGGGTCAGGTGTGTGTGTGAGGGACAGTGTATGACTGGCTAAGAAGCTATCATAGCAGCCCAGGTGAGAAGCAGTCCAGGCTGAAACAAGATACAGTGAGAAGTGGTTGTAAGAGTTGTTTTGTTTTGTGTCAGGAGTTAAAGTTGGCAGGTATTGCTGATTGAATGGATGAAGGGGTAAGAGAAGGTTGTCTAGGATCACTCAGACGTTTTTAGTTATTTCCATCAAAGGGATTACAAATCCTGAGAGGTGGTGTGTTTTGCCTACCACTTGCCAGCAGTATTCTAGGCAGGTTAAACTCTCTCTGCCTGTTTCCTTATCTATAAAATGAGGCTGACCATTGTATCCAGCTCACGGGGTTCTTTGAGGATTAAGAGCTAATGAGTGTAACAATTGGATAGGAAATTGCAGCTACTACTGTCGACACCGTGCACACAGCATCTAACGTGGGGTGGTGATGCCAGCTCTGCGGTTGTTTAGCAGGAGTAGTTAGTTGCTCAGTCATGTCCGACTCTTTGCAACCCCATGGACTATAGCTCACCAGGCTCCCCTGTCCGTGGGATTCTCCAGGCAAGAATACTGGAGTGGGTTGCCATTCCCTTCTCCGGAGGCTCTCCCCAACACAGGGATTGAACCCAGGTCTCCTGCATTGCGGGCCGATTCTTTACCATTTGAGCTACAGGGAAGTCCTGGTTGTTTAGTAAGTGCGTACTAAATGAAAGACAAGAACCAGTTCAGCAAATTTAGTCAAGTGATGTCACTAGCTTGAGATGATCCCTCAAAGTGGGTTACACACAGCAAAGGCTGGCGAGAAATCTGTGGTCCTCCCTCTCTTTTTTTGAAGTACCTTCAAACATTTTCTTAGAATTATATAGTAATCTACCTGTAAATATTTTCTATAAATATGTGTGTATATTTTCATTAAATTACTTTCTTACCTGTAGTATTTTCCTAGAACTTTATTCAAATTATTTTAACTTGTCTGCATGCATTTAAATGACTTCATTCATATTCCTGTTATTAGATTTCTGACTTATATAAGAGCCTAGAACAAAAAGAAAGCAAAATCCAGCAGCTAGCAGAAATGGTAAAGAAGTTCGAAAAGGAGTTCAAGCAATTTGCGCAGTTGTTTGGCAAAAATGGAAACTTCCTCTCAAATATGCAGGTGAGAAATGGCCTTTCTATTCATAACCAAGATATAACCTCACAGCCAGTTAGCTTTTAAACTAACTTTTAAAATGGAAAAACTAACTTTTTAAATGGAGATGATTTCAAATGTGCAGAGCTAAGAGAGTACAAGGAACACCTGTGTGTTCTGCACCCAGATTCACTCGAGTGTTCTGTCCCGGTTGCTTCCTTCATCCCGTCTCCCCCGCCTCATCCCAGCCCTGTCCTTAGCCCCATCCTGTCCCTGTCTCTCTCTCTCTCGGTGGGTGTTCTTTCTGAACCCTTTAAGAGTAAGCTGTCTATTATAGCCCTTTACCCCTACATACTTCACAATGTATTTCCTAAGAATAGAGATCTTTTACATAACCCAGTCCACTTAGCCATGTCAGTACACATTTGCACTGGTACAGTACTTTTACACAATTTATGGCAATGAGGGTTGTCACTATTGACCCAATATTAATCACTTGACTTCAGAGTTATTGAGAGCATCTGTAGTTCTGCATTTTGCAGCCAACAAAGTGAAACTATTAATTCCTTTGGGAAGAAAATGCTCTATACATCACTAAAATAGAGCAAAAATTACTTTGTAAATCATGAATGTTAAATAACCATAAACAGATTTCTAAAGAATAATGTCTTTATTCTGATTATATAATTTATAGTGCAAAATATTTCATAATGTGATATGGGCAATCTTTTTGAGGGTTATACCAGAAAATGTAGGCCGTATCATTTCCATACTTTGTCTGCATACTGTATGGATGTGTGTGTGTTTGTGTATAGCAAAAAGGAAATCCATCAATTGTTATTATCTTAATTCTGACCTTTTTCTAGCACAAAAACCAGTCAAGAGTGAAGGCACTGAGGGCAGGAGAAATATAGTTTTATTTAATCCCTTCCATCTAAAGAGAGCAACCAAATGTTCAGGCCTTATCTTGGGGCACTGAGTGCCACCTGACGTGCCCAGACCAGAACAGATGGGCCTTCTTCCAGCACATCCTCTGCCCTCTTGCAGAGCAGGAGTGAATCAGAAGCGTTGTGATGGAGAAGGAAGTGATTAGGCAAGAGGATGGACGGGGAGAACATAAGTATAAAGATAGGTTAAAGAACCAAGAGGAGAAAATCCAAGGGAGAAGTAAAACTCAGGTGAAGAACAGTTCAAAGATTTGAAACAGGAGCCGAGATACTGCGGAGGGGGGAGGAAGGTATTAGGTGATTCATCTCTCTGACATCCCATCCTCTCTCTTCTGAACCGTGCATTTTTTCACTGCATTAATTGGTTAATTCAAGGTGAAATGTTTGAGTTGAAAAATGTGATCTCAAAGAATCATTCACTTTTTTTTGACTTGACGATCCATTTTGTACCGAAAGGTTCTTGCCAGTCACATTGACAAGTCCGCTTGGCTAGAAGTTCAGGTGCGTCAGTTATTACAAATGGCTAACCAGCAACAGAGTAAATTTGATCTGAGGCCTTTGGTGGAAGCAATTGATACAGTGAAACAGAAAATCACCCTGCTGGAAACCAATGACCAAAGACTAGGTATGTCTAATGTTTTCTGCTTCTCTTCTGGTGCTTCCAGTACTCTTGCCTGAAAAATCCCATGGACAGAGGAGCCTGGAAGGCTGCAGTCCATGGGGTCGCTGAGGATGGGACACGACTGAGTGACTTCACTTTCACTTTTCACTTTCAAGCACTGGAGAAGGAAATGGCAACCCACTCCAGTGTTCTTGCCTGGAGAATCCCAGGGACGGGGAAGCCTGGTGGGCGGCTGTCTCTGGGGTCGCACAGAGTCGGACACGACTGGAGTGACTTAGCTGTAGCTCTGGTGCTTCATGACTTCTGCGTGTTCACGACAACAAGCAAACGGGCCACAGGAGAGGCACAGCCATCCAGGGTCAACAGTGCTGAGCCTGGTATTTGTGAAACAGAACAACATGAGGTTCTGGCCACTCAGACAAAAATGGTAAAGGGCCCTGAGTGGGAACTGGAACAAGGACTGGGTGGAAATGGGCCAGGAAATTCCAAGAATAGGGAATGATGGTTTGTTAAGGAGAGCAGACAATGAGAAGGCTAAGGGAAAGATGTGGTGGGGAACATTGTTTCAAGTATAGAAAAGCAGAGACATGTTTGGCTGTTTAAAAGCATCCCATTTAGAATGTAGTGGGGCTTACCATACCAAAGTCTGCTAGACGTGTGCTGAGTGGGTCTTCTCTACACTTCAGGGAGCTTCAGGTCAAGAGGACGCATTAGGGTTTTCTTGGGGCCAGTCTTTCCACGACATGAGAATCACAGAGTCAGTATTATTAATATGAATGTCACATTGGTGGACATTGAATTCAGTTCGTCTTGGGAATGTCAGAATTCTGTTGATTCTCTTTGGATAACCAAATTTCACTTTGGGCATATTTGAAAGACAGCTTTAAGGCCTTCAGAATCTTTTTTTCTTTGCAGTTGTTTTGGAAGGGGAGACTAACAAACATGATGCCCACATTAATATTCATAAAGCACAGCTGAATAAAAACGAAGAGCGATTTAAACTGCTAGAAAGCGCCTGCTATAATGGGAAGCTCATCTGGAAGGTGACAGACTACAAGCTGAAGAAGAAGGAGGCACTGGACGGACACACAGTCTCCATCTTCAGCCAACCCTTCTACACCAGCCGGTGTGGCTACCGCCTCTGCGCGAGGGCCTACCTGAATGGGGACGGGTCTGGGAAGGGGACGCACCTGTCACTGTACTTTGTGGTAATGCGAGGGGAGTTTGACTCACTGCTGCAGTGGCCGTTCAGGCAGAGGGTGACCCTGATGCTTCTGGACCAGAGTGGCAAAAAGAACCACATTGTGGAGACCTTCAAGGCGGACCCCAACAGCAGCAGCTTTAAGAGACCCGATGGGGAGATGAACATCGCCTCCGGCTGTCCTCGCTTTGTGGCTCATTCCACTCTGGAGAATGCCAAGAACACCTACATTAAGGATGACACCCTCTTCTTGAAAGTGGCTGTGGACTTAACTGACCTGGAGGATCTCTAATCATTGCTTCCGGCGGGATGAAAGGACTCCTTGAATCCAGAACCTGTGGTTACTGTAGTGACTGAGTCTGGGCTCACTGCACATTTGAACTTGGCTTTTTGTCCTTAACGTGTGAAGCCATTTTAAGGGTTCTCAAGTGCTGTCTTCTTTTTACACTTTATTGTCCCAGTTTGAAACTTACAATGCTCAGACTAGCTTCTCATTATTTATATTTTTATATCTCTTGAAAGACGTTACCTTCCTTAAATACAAGGACCGAAGCATACCTCTTTAACTGGTGCTTAGTGTGGGGTCTCAGGGTCTCAGCCTTCTATAATATTAAATGTCTTTGAGAACACAGATGTATTAATAGGACTGCCAGTCGAAAGTGCTTTGGTATTTTTATATTTGGCCTGTGGATTCTAGAACTGACCTTAAGCCTACAAAAGCTATCTTTTAGGCTGTTTCAGTTAAGTAGATGGGTTGTTGTTATTTAGTCACTATCTCGTGTCCGACTTTTTGTGACCCTGTGGACTACAGCCCACTGGGCTCCTCTGTTTGTGGAATTCTCCAGGCAAGAATACTGGAGTGGGTTGCTATTTCGTCCTCCAGGGGATCTTCCCAAACCAGGGATTGAACCTGTGTCTCCTGCTTGGCAGGCAGATTTTTTTACCTGTGCCTCCAGGGAAGGCCAAGTAGATGGGTAGTGTACTTCAAAGTCAGTATACCCAGTATGGATCAAACTTTTTTGGGTTAAATACTGTATTGTGGAAGCTACTACACTTTTAATATTTTCATAAAATTTACCAGTAATCAGCAAGCACAGTTTTGCAAGGCTGCATAAAAACTTGTGAATAGAGTAACTATTTTCGTTCTTCCTGCTGAAGTAAAGCAGAAAACACTGCATAGTATATATGTATAAGGAGATACAGCCATCCAGCTAAAGTTCATATTAGGTCAAACCACATGAAAAAACTATTTACAAACAAAATGATCAAATATGAGCAATTTCATAAGATTCAACTTAATATATACATACATGTTTAAACAGTTTAGAGGTATTTGGGTAATTATAGTAAATTAATATTAGGATGGGCAGAATTTAGTATATGATGGAGAAAATGTCATATATGGATAAGAGGAATTAAAACCTAGGGAGAACACCATTACAATTTCCTCTGGAAATCAGAACTCCCATCTGAAATTGATGGCTAAGAAGAGTGTCTCTTTTTCTTTTTGAGTAGAATTTTGAGTTCATAAATCGGTTTGAAAATTGGCATTTATGTAAACTTATGATGTTTCTTGTCAAAGTCCTGAGTACTTTGTGAAGAACAGAAAGAACATGTTCTTCTGTATCTATCTGTATGCATCTGAGAGTGTAAATACAAGTCTATACAAAGTCTCCTGACTCTTGACATGGTGGTAGTAGTTTAGTCGTGTCCAACTCTTGCAACCCCACGGACCAGAGTCTGCCAGGCTCCTCTGTCCATGGGATTTCCCAGGCAAGAATACTGGAGTGGCTTGTCATTTCTTTCTTCAGGGGACCTTCCTGACCCAGGGATCAAATCAGCGTCTCCTGCATTGGCAGGCAGATTCTTTAGCAACCAAGCTACCAGGGAAGCCCTGACTCTTGATAAGGCTGAAGTGAAGTCACTCAGTCATGTCTGACCTTTGCAAACCCACGGACCAGAGTCTGCCAGGCTCCTCTGTCCATGGGATTTCCCAGGCAAGAATACTGGAGTGAGTTGCCATTCCTTTCTTCAGGGGATCTTCCCGAACCAGGGATTGAACCTGGGTCTCCTGCACTGCAGGCAGACTCTTTACCGCCTGAGCAACCAGGGGCGCCTAGACTCTTAATAAGCCTGAGTTTTACCCAAAACTACCCAGTTTTCCTGGGCCTTCACTCTTGTCACGCCGTTGAGCACTGCCCACACTAGGCTGGCTCCCTTGAGTGTGTATGGGCAAGCACACGCTCAAGTGCTGACCACATACCTTACAAATCTTGATTGGTTCACCTCACAGAAGCAGCATGATTGATACTAGTGGCTTCTGGAATAGTGGGAACTTTCTTCCTCTCTCCCTGTGAAAATTTCAAGATATCAAAGACTCATACTACACAAATCTTCCCAAAGGGTTAAATTCAAAGACCTGAGTTCACAGAAGAAATCTGGTAGAGAACCACCCTGCAGGTGCTGGTAAACGGGTGCAGCTGGCGGTCAGCCCATCCGCTCAGGCAGTCAGCAAGTCTTTCTCTAGACCGCGCAGCTGGACGCTGGTGGTTCCGGGTGCCGGTCTGCAGTGTTTCTCATCTGGTCCAAAGTCATCCTTGTGTTCTGAGGAACGGGAGAGCACACTGTTGTGACTAGTTTTAAGCCTTTGATGTGAAAAACACTTCAACGTGAATTTATCAAAACAATGATTTTGTGTTTTAACCAACTTCTCTACATAAAAAGCATAACTTATGGCATGGTTTACTTATAAGCTCAGAGTCCCTTCATCATTGAAACAGTGACCACAGAACAAGGTATTCTATAATAAAGAGCACATCTTTCTCACAAAATAAGAGTTATGAATTTTGTTGTAAGGAAATTGATCCACGGAAATTATTTTTCCATTTTTATGATCCGAACAGTTATTTCTATTCTGTATCTGTAAGGTTTAAATTTTTTTTCCACTTTGGCCTGATTCAGTTCCTGACGAAAATGACACAGCAGGCATAAACGGGGAGTTAACAACCTTGAGAAAGGTGCGTGCAGGATTCAAGGAGGGTATGGAAGAGGAGTACACACTCATACACCTCAGCAGATCTGAATTCTGACGCTTGGTCTCCAAGCGTGATGATTTCAGAGAAACAAGAAACAGTTACAGGCTCCATTCCCAGCACCTATCTTGAACACACACAAATGGGACAGAGTGCCACAAACCCTTTGTGGAGGCCCTTGGACAATCAGTCCACGCTGCAACAACCTCTTTTCTCTTGAAAGTGGTTGCAGACATGGGCCTTCACCTTACATAAGAGTTTTGGGCTGCAGAGAAAGCTTTGATGGATGCACAAGAAAGGACTTGGGTAGTGAAATTCCCTGGGAACATCACATTTTAGGGAGGAGGAAGAGCAGCCTGCCAAGCACTTGGAGAAGAGGTCAGAGATCAGAGGTTAGATACCAAGGGAGATGGGAAGAGAACTGAATGTCGGCAGGACCAAATCTCCACTGAGAAGAGCAGTCACTTCCAGGGCACTCCTCAGAATCCTTGAACTCATCTCCCTGAAGAGTCCTCTGTCCAAGTACCTGCTGAATATCTAAGCACAGAAGTCCCGCAGGTGCCTTCAAGTACACTTCACCAAAACTGAATGGGAGGTCTCCGCACTCTCCACCACTGCCAGCCCATGACGCCCCATGTGTGTTCTCCCTCGGGGAGTGATGTAAGCATCAATGCCAGAGCTTGGACACTGCATTCCCCCTCACTTTCCCCATCCAGTCGCCCAGCCAGTGTGCCAACTGAACCTCCAAATGATGTCTTAAAACTATCTCTACTATTCCGTACCCCTCCTGCCTACTGCTGCCCTGTTTGCTGGCCTACAGTTATTGCTTCACAACTGTTCTCGCTATATTTTCTTTTGCCTCTTTCGGATCCAGCCTCACATTGACACCCAATAATCTCTAAAATGAAAATTCAAGGGTGATTCCCCACCTCACCTACCCACTATGGCTCCATCACCCACAGGACAAGACTCCAGCAGGCAAGGCCCTTCATACCTGCTTCAGCCTCTCCAGCCTCACCTCCTGACCGTTCTGCTTTGCATTTAGCAACAGCATCGTAACCCATTTTGACGTTTGTCTGTGCTTATGCTCATTTCTATCTGGAATACTCTTCTCCACCCTCACCTCCTCCATTGCCTGGTGGATTCTTGCTTTTTAAGATTCTGCTTTGGCCTTATCTCTCCAAGATGCCTTCTCAAACTAGCCCTTACTTCCTTGCACTCAACCCCCACCCTCCACTAGGCCAGGAGCCCTTGCTCTGAGACAAGGAGTATGCCTCCTTGTCTATAACTCACTTCCTGTACTTTTCTTTTTTACCAGAAAACAAATGGTAACTGACTATATTTTTGTCAGATTTTACTTTAGCTGCAAATAAAACAGATGTCATCCTTGTCCTCCTAAAACATAATCTGGAGGTCATCACAGCAGTGAACCAAAATGCCCACTGTGTGCATGTTCCCAGTTGTCCCTATAGACTTCGCCTCCTAACTTCCCCCGCCTCCACTCACCGCCAGAAACATGTCTCTCTCAGACCATTCTGAATATTTATGATGCTAAATAAGAGAAGAGGCAGAAAACACTTGAAGGGAGAGCCCAAGGTGAAATTTATAAAGAAAAGCCAAAGCAGCCCACTTAAGTGGGACTGGGGAGAATTAAAGGAAAGAACAGTTCAAGGGGAACTGATGCTTTTATTCATCCAAGAGACCTATGTTAAAGATGAGAATACATGTTTATCAAAATGGATTAAAGACCAAAATGTAAGGCTGGATACTAAAAATCTCTCAGAGGAAAATATAGGCAGAACACTCTTTGACATAAATCGTAGCAAGACCTTTTCCAATCCACCTTCTGCAATAACGAAAATAAAAACAAAAATTAACAAATCGGACTTAATTAAAAGCTTTCGCACAGCAAAGGAAACCATAAACCTCAGAATGGGAGAAAATATTTGCAAAGGAAGCAACTGACAAGTGATTAATCTCCAAAACACAAACAGCTCATGCAGCTCGATATCAAAACAACAACGAACCCAATCAAAAAATGGATACAAACGTAAATAGACATTTGACCAAAGAAGACATACAGATGGCCAACAAACACCTGAAAAGATGTTCAACATCACTAATTATTAGAGAAATGCAAATCAAAACTACAATGATGTATCACCTCATACCAGTCAAAATGGCCAGCATCAAAAAATCTACAAACAATAAATGCTGGAGAGGATGTGGAGTAAAGGGAACACTCTTACACTGTTGGCAGGAATATAAATTGGTTACAACCACTATGGAGAACAGTATGGAGATTCTTGAAAAAAACAAAAATAGAACTACCATACGACTCAGCAATCCCATTTCTAGGCATGTATCTGGAGAAAACCATAATTCAAAAGCATGCATGCACCCCAGTGTTCATCACAGCACTATTTACAATAGCAAGGACATGGAAGCAACCTAAATGTCCATCAACTGAGGAATGGATAAAGAAGATGTGGTTTATATGCAATGGAATATTACTTAGCCATAAAATAGAATGAAATAGTGCCATTTGCAGACATGTGGATGGACCTAGAGATTGTTATACAGAGTAAAGTAAGTCAGAAAGAGAAAAACAAGTATTGTTTAATATCGCTTATATGTGGAATCTAGAAAAATGATACTTATGAACTTGTTTGCAAAGCAGAAATAGAGTCACAGATGTAGAGAACAAACATGGTTACAAAGGGGGACAGGAAGGATGGGACAAATTGGGAAATTGGGATTGACACATATACACTACTATATATAAAACAACTGATGAGAACCGGGCTTCTCTGGTGGGTCAGAGGGTAAAGAATCCACCTGCAAGAGGCCTGGGTTCAATCCCTGGGTTGGGAAAATCCCGCGGAGGAGGGCATGGCATCCCACTCCAGTATTCTTGCCTGGAGAATCCCCATGGACAGAGGAGCCTGGCAGGCTACAGTCCACAGGGTCTCAAAGAGTCAGACACGACTAAGCAAATAAGCACAGCACGATGAGGACCTACTGTAGAGCACAGGGAACCCTACTCAGTGCCCTTTGGTGACCTAAACAGCAAGGAAACCTGAAAAGAGTGGGTATGTGCACACACGTAATGGGGTCACTTTACTATAAAGCAGACACTAAAACCACACTGTAAAGCAGCTATGCTCCAATAACATTTAACTTCTAAAAAAGACTAAAATTGTTTCAGTTATTTTGGCTGTTTGAGTCACGCTTGAATACAACTCCTTAGACCTTAGACTCTGGCTCCAGGATAAGTATAGAACAATACAAGTTGTGATAAATGCCTTCAAGAAAATGACAGACTACAGGGAAGGAGTAATGGCGCTGGATGGAGAGAATATGTACACACTCTGGGTTGTCAGGGAAGGTAACATAATAGTCAGTCCTCAGGTGACGTTTCCTGGCTGCTCAGCACTTTGGAACACCCTTATAAAATCTGAGCAATTTCCTGTGAGGAAGCCTGCCTCCTTGACCTCCTTTGCAGTGCAGGAATGTGGCCCAGGTCCCAACCATCAGGCAGTGAGGCGAAACAACTTAAGATGAAGTTGGAAAGACTCAACTTCTTTTTTTAAGAAGGTTTGCAAGAAGAAGAAGAAACGTGCCAGACTCTGACTTCGCAGTGGTGAGTGACTGGAGGCAGAGTTTCTGGAAGCCCGTCCTTACTTCTGAAGGTTGTGTTTCTAGAAGCTGTGGTGTGGCTGTCAAGTGATGCTGGCCACTGTGGTGGGTTCTCGCTATCGCCTCTTGTGTGTCTTGGTGTCATACCTGGCTGTGCTATACTCACAGCCGGCCTCTGTGGCCTTCCTGGAGCTTCTGTGGGCAACATAGTGTTAAGGAAGGCCCTGTCACGTTCAGAGTGGATCCTGTGGTTTGTAACTAATCCTGACTGAATCAAGCTGAGACCTGAAAGAGGAGTGAGCCCTGCGGGGAGCAGGTGGGATGAGAATTCGGGGCAGAGGGCACCAAGGAGTAAGTAAAGAATTGCTTTAAGGAGCTGAGATGGGGCCAGTGTGGTGGGAGCCCATTAGAAGAGGGAAAGGTGACACCTGACGAGGTTAGAAGAGGAGGCAGGGCCCAGAATCTAGTGCTGAAGTCATGGTGAGGAGGTTGCGGTTTATGTGAAGTGCAGTGAAAGTTGACCTGATTTGGGCTGGGGAAGGCATGATCTGATTGACGTGTTCTAAAAAACTGCTCTGTGTAGAGCATAGATGAGAAGGGGACACAGAGGTCACGGGGAAAGTATTAAGGTTATACCATACCGCAGTTCTTTTCACAAGTCTGTGCCCTTACTAGATCACAAACTCCTTGAAGGCAAACACCATGTCTATTTCAAGTGCATGAAAAGTGCTCAGTGTATTACACAGAATTGTACATAAACACTAATGCACAGAATCTTTGTAATGAATCTGTTATGCAGGTATAATGCCCATTCCATAGTTGAAAAAAACCGATGATTAGAGAGAGCTATGTGCTATGTACTAAGTACTGTCCTAAGAATTTTACACACCCAATATATATTAAGATGCAAATCCTCTCAGCAATCTTATGGGGTATATGCAATTTTATCCTTGCTTACAGATGAGGGAATGGGCACAGAGAAGTTATGTAATAAACTCTAGTTTACACAGCTAACAAATTGTAAAGCCAGGATCTGAATCCAGGTAGTCTGACTTCAGAGGCTCCACTCTTACAATGCAAGGCTGCCTCATATAGGTATTGATTAACTCTACATGCTTCTAAAAATATATAAAATTAAATGAGTTAAAATTTAATAAGAATAACCACTGGGATAAAGACCGAATGTATAACTTCCAAACCATTAAAGGAAAAAAAAAAAAAAACTGGAAAAAGAAACCTCAAACACAGAAAAGAGANAAAGAAACATCAAACACAGAAAAGAGATGAACACAACAGGAAGTATGATACATAGAAAAAACAAGTTAGAATTAAACCTAAACACATAAATAAGAACAAGTGAACTTTTACTATTAAAAGAGGAAATATCTCAAACATGGGGGACATGTTTTAAATATTCATCTAAAACAAAACAGAACAACTAGATGTATATTCAGAGATGCTCTTGCACAAGCCCAGAAGCCACATACAAGAGTTTCCACCAGGATTGTATATAATAGCAAAGAACAAGGGGGAGGAAAATCTCCCAGCAAACAAGGGATGGCATGGGCATGGAGCATCACATGGCTGGTGGAAGTGTAAACTGGTGCTAGCGCTGGAGAACGACATGGCAATTTCAAAGAAAGTTGAATTGTACAATTTCATTTCTAAACATGTACCAAAAAATTCTTGCCATGGGCCCAGTAAGATATGTACAAGTATGGCCATTAACTCATACCATATGGCATAAATCAGGGATCATTAAATTACTTGCAACAGGAGAATGGATAAATTGCTTTATAGTCCTACATGTTCAGCACTTAAGATAAAAAAAAAACTAGAAACACATGAATCAACATGAATAACTCACAAATATAACAAAATTTACACAATGGTATCATGTATGTTAGGTTTAAAAACATGAAATAATACTATATGATATATATATATATGAATATAAGCTTTCATGGGAATGACAGATACAATATCTTTTAGAGAGGAAGAAAAGGAGAATGAGATTGCAGAAAGGTTCCCAGGAGGCTCTAACTGAATAGGTAATGTAAAATCTGAAGCAAATATGGAAAAGTGCTAAAATGCAGTAGTTAGGTGGCTGGTATATTAGTGTTCATTATATTATTCCCTGTAACTTTATACATGTTTGTAACATTTGATATTAAACATTATAAAGACATGAGCTTTCTACAAAGAACAAAATAAACCAAAGAAATAAGATGCAAGAACTTAAGGAAAGCCCATTAATGAAAGAGGAAAATATTCTATGATAGAGGTTATCAATAAAATAAAAAGTTGATTCAATAAACTGATTTAAAAAAAGACCAATAAACTATGTAAGAATGAATTAAGAACAATATGAGATCTGTTTGAAAATGTAGATGAAATGGGTACTTTCCCAGGGGAAAAAAAAAAAACAACGACTTATCCCTTAAAAAGTCACATCTTGATGACTTTAAACATCAGTTCTTCAAAACTTAAGACTAACCAGAATAACAAGGGAAGCCTTGAATTCCCGGAGAAATAACCCCACCTTTCTCCATGGTACGTCTCCATGTTATACAAGTACCGTACCAGGGCAAATAATTCTACCGAAAACTTTGCCATCTGGCGACAATCTATTACAGATTTGAAACGGAATCCCAAGCAAGTTCCGGGAAAACGTTGCCGTTTGGTGACAACCATGGTTTGAGGTTCGTGACGCGCGGGCAAACGGTCTGCATTCAGCGCGCGAGCAGCACCCGCGGAAGGCCCAGAGACCGGAAGAGGCCCTTTGGCTCCGCCCCGCTCCGCGTGGTGGGCGGGGCGCTTCCGGCCGCCAGACGCCTGCGCGCCCGAGACGCCGTGGGACGCACCTGGCACGGCGCGGCGCCGCCGCCCTGCCTCCTCAGCTTCCTGGCGCCGCGACTGCCGGTGCTACCCGGAAAGGTCGTTTCCCGCCCCCCACAGTTTCCAGTACTTGATGGTCCCAGTCGGAGTTGCGGCTGGAAAGAGGCCGCAGGTTCCCCCTCCATCGCCCGCCTGTGAAGTCCCTCCCTGGCGTCTGGGCCCCTCCAGGTCTCTCTGCCGCCACTCCCCGCGCTCGAGGTTTCCCCAGAAGCTGTGTACTTTTCCGTGAGCTCTTCGGTGATCTGAAACGGTCGCCAGCCTCTCACTTGTATTCTGGAGGGTGTGTCCTTTGTGCACACTCGTCTCAGCCCTTCCTCGTCCTGCTTATACACCGTGGAAATGCTCCCACCAACACGTCTACCCCTACTTGCCCCGGGAATGCGACCTTACTTTCTGCTTCAGAATCTTCCTGTCTTCTAAATAAATCGGTTACCAAGGGACCAGCCCTCTCAGCGCAGCGCCCCTCCTCCCCTCTAAAAACCCCCTTCCTTGTTAAATAATCGCAACAATTAACGAAAAGAATGTCTTAAGAGCCAGTGATCTGTGTGTTTAACAGACATTCTTTTTTTAATCATCGCAAGTAGGATGTGATGGAAACAGGAACAGGCAACTGAGAAAAGAGGAAACTGAGGCATAGGAAAGTTAATTTGCACAAGGTAACAACTGCACTCATCTCACGTGCTATTAAGGTAATGCTCAAAATTCTCCAAGCCAGGCTTCAGCAATACGTGAACTGTGAACTTCCTGCTGTTCAAGCTGGTTTTAGAAAAGGCAGAGGAACCAGAGATCAAATTGCCAACATCCGCTGGATCATGGAAAAAGCAAGAGAGTTCCAGAAAAACATCTATTTTTGCTTTATTGACTATGCCAAAGCCTTTGACTGTGTGGATCACAATAAACTGTGGAAAATTCTTTAAGAGATGGGAATACCAGACCACCTGACCTGCCTCTTGAGAAACATGTATGCAGGTGAAGAAGCAACAGTTAGAATTGGACATGGAACAACAGACTGGTTCCAAAT
>SJYQ01009865.1:58782-105309 GCA_006410935.1 Redunca redunca | reverse complement strand
GTTACTGGTTGGGGCTGTCACACAAGTGTATGTTCCTTGGTTCTTTGTCTCGTCACAACAAAGATTTGGAGTGATGGACTTTAAAGCCCCCTGGGTGTGTCACAGCTCTCAGGTCTTGGATAGACCGTGTTATAGCTCTCAGGTCTCAAATGGACCATGTTATAGCTCTTAGACAAATCAGTGTTATATCTCAGTGTTACAGCTCTATTTTATTCAGAAGATAGCAGGAACATCCATCTTTGAGGCGTCAGGGCACGTCGATCCAAAGACACAAGGAGAAGAGCGCCTCAGCGTGCAGGGGAGAGAGAGCGAGCTAGCTTTGGCTCCTCTGTTTATATGTTTCTCTCTCCCTGGGCCTGTCCTATGTAAATTGGGCCAGCCAGGAGTGTTGTTTGTTTTACCTGAGGTCCTCACTCCGGTCCTTGGACCTTCTTTTATTCCATTTTCGCAGGCTTTTCCCTTCCTTGTCTTGTAGCCACCGCCATTTTGGACTCCTTTTCCCTGTTCTACCTACCTAACAGGGCATAGGCTTGGATCACCGTGATATTGAATGGTTTGCCTTGGAAACAAACAGAGATCATTCTTTCATTTTTGAGATTGCATCCAAGTACTGCATTTTGGACTCTCTTGTTGACGATAATGGCTACTCCATTTCTTCTAAGGGATTCCTGCCCACAGTAGTAGATAAAATGGTCATCTGAGTTAAATTCCCATTCCGGTCCATTTTAGTTCGCTGATTCCTAGAATGTCGACGTTCACTCTCGCCATCTCCTATTTGACCACTTCCAATTTGCCTTGATTCATGGACCTAACATTCCAGGTTCCTGTGCAATATTGCTCTTTACAGCATTGGACTTTGCTTCTATCACCAGTCACATCCACAACCAGGTGTTGTTTTTGCTTTGGCACCATCCCTTCATTCTTTCTTATTTCTCCTCTGATCTGATGCTTTTGAACTGTGGTATTGGAGAAGACTCTTGAGAGTCCCTTGGACTGCAAGGAGATCCAACCAGTCCATCCTAAAGGAGCTCAGTCCTGCGTGTTCATTGGAAGGTCTGATGTTGAAGCTGAAACTCCAATACTTTGGCCACCTGATGGGAAGGGCTGACTCGTTTGTAAAGACCCTGATGCTGGGAGAGGTTGAGGGCAAGAGGAGAGGGGACGACAGAGGATGAGATGGTTGGATGGCATCACTCAATGGCCATGAATTTGGATGGGCTCTGGGAGTTGGTGTTGGACAGGGAGGCCTGGCGTGCTGCAGCTCATGGGGTCACAAAGAGTCAGACATGACTGAGCAACTGAACTGACTGACTGACCATGTGCTTTGTTATTGTAGTTCATTTGCTAAGTCCTGTCCCATTCTCTGCGACCCCATGAACACTTCCCTGTCCTTCACCGTCTCCCAGAGTTTGCTCAAACTCATGTACGTTGAGTTGGTGATGCCATCCAACCATCTCGGCCTCTGTCACCCTCTTCTCCTCTTGCCGTCAGTCTTTCCCAGCATCAGGGTATTTTCCAGTGAGTTGGCTCTTCATATCAGGTAGCCAAAGTATTGGAGCTTCAGCTTCAGCATCAGTTCTTCCAATGAATATTCAGAGTTGATCTCCTTTAGGATGGACTGGTTGGATTTCCTTGCAGTCCAAGGGACTCTCAAGAGTCTTCTCCAACACCACAGTTCAAAAGCATCAGTTCTTCCGTGCTCAGTCTTCTTTATGGTCCAACTCTCACATCTGTACATAAGTACTGGAAAACCCATAGCTTTCACTATACAAACCTTTGTCAGCAAAATGATGTCTCTGCTTTTAAAAGATTTGTCTAGATTTGTCATAACTTTTCTTCCAAGGAGTGAGCGTCTTTTAATTTCATGACTACAGTCACTGTCCGTAGTGATTTTGGAGTCCAAGAAAAGAAAATCGGTCACTGCTTCCTCTTTTTCCCCTTCTGTTTGCCATGAAGCAATGTTACCAGATGCTATCATCTTTGTTTTTTGAGTGTTGAGTTTTACTATGTGCTTATGCTTCCTTGGGCTTCCCTTGCGGCTCAGATGGTAAAGCATCTGCCTACAATGTGGGAGAGCCAGGTTCGATCCCTGGGTCGGGAAGTTCCCCTGGAGAAGGAAATGGCAACCCACTCTAGTATTCTTGCCTGCAGAATCCCATGGACAGAGGAGGCTGGAGGGCTGCAGTTCATGGGGTTGCAAAGAGTTGGACATGACGGAGCGACTTCACTTTCACTTTCAGATGCTGTCGTAGGCACAGGGACTGTGCACCTAGTACAGTGCTTTGCCCTTTTAGGGCCTCAGTAAATGTGTGATGGATTAACCAACTTAAAAACGTGTAGAAAATAAAAACCATCTCACTGTCTAATAAAAACCAGTCACTGTTAGCAACTTAGAGCATAACAGCATTCAATTTTCCTACAATCTGACATTTCATATGTTATGCAGCCCTAACCACTGTTTGTTTGAAGAATTTTGTCTTTCATACTTGAGCTAAGGCCTAGCAACAGAGCAAATAGGAAATATGGCCTGCACCCAGCCAAGGCCACAAAGTAAAGTGTTTGCAGACCGAGGTCTATGACATCAAAGAACTAATCGTCAGGTTGAGGTGCCCCCCTCAGCTCAATCCTTTTAGTCCTGGGGGACTTGGGATGGGTAACAGAAGGTAAAGTACCTCTTTGCCCCTCCCATTTCCTCACCCTCTTCTCAATGGACTTTGGCTATGGCCTTTGAAGCTAGGTCTTCCCATTGGATTCTACTTGGGTATATTTAGGTAGAAAAACATTTTGCATCCTGTGCTCAGATACATATTATCTTTTTTCTTAGTTTATGACTTAATTTTTAATATTTAGAGCAATAATCAGTTTGGGCTTATTTTGATATATATGAAAGATAATTTTTTAAACTTTCCCAAATGTTTACCCAAGTGTTCTATTTACCATTTAATAACCCATCCTTTCCCATTGATTTAAGATGCCCTCTTTATCTTACACTGTTTAGAGGTTTTGAATCACACAACCAGAAAGAGTACTGCAAGAGTTGGCTTAAAACTCAACATTCAGAAAACTAAGATTATGACATCCGGTCCAATCACTTCATGGCAAATAGATACAGAAACAATGGAAACAGTGATAGACTTTATTTTTTGGTTTCCAGAATCACTGTAGATGATGACTGCAGCCATGAAATTAAAACGCTTGCTCCTTGGAAGGAATGCTATGACCAACCTATATAGCATGTTAAGAAGCAGAGGCGTTATTTTGCCAGCAAAGATCCATCTAGTCAAAGCTGTGGTTTTTCCCGTAGTCATGTATGGATGTGAGAATTGGACTGTAAAGAAAACTGAGTGCCGAAGAATTGATGCTTTTGAACTGCGGTGTTGGAGAAGACTCTAGAGAGTCCCTTGGACTGCAAGGAGATCCAACCAGTCTATCCTAAAGGAAATCAGTCCTGGGTGTTCATTGGAAGGACTGATGCTGAAACTAAAACTCTAATACTTTGGCCACCTGATGCGAACTGACTCACTAGAAAAGACCCTGATGCTGGGAAAGATTGAAGGCGGGAGGAGAAGGGGATAACAGAGGATGAGATGATTGGATGGTATCACTGACTTGATGGACATGAGTTTGAGTAAGCTCCAGGAGTTGCTGTTGGTGATGGACAGGGAAGCTTGGCATGCTGCAGTCTGTGGGGTCACAAACAGTCAGTCATGACTGAGCGACTGAACTGAACTGCAAGAGAAAGAGTACGGCAAAACATAGCTAAAAAATATTTGCTGCTAGAGCCCCATCAGAGGTTAATCTGAGAAACATAATGCATTGGTCCCTTTTTGGAGCACTTCCTCCGGCGGTGGGCACTGCTGCTGGGATGGAGGAACAGCGGTGGTTCATGCAAAAAAGCTGAGCTCTATAAAGTGTGGTCTGTGGACTGCCAGGGCGCAAAGCATCTTCAGGGGGCCTGAAAGATAAAACATGCTTCCCTAAAAATACTAAGGTTATTTTATTTTTTCACTGTATTAACATTTGCACTGGTGGTACAAAAGCAGTGGTGGGTTTTTATTTACCAGCAGTTTTCTGCTGATACCTTAGCATGAATCAATGCAGTGGCACCAAACAGTGCTAATGTGTTCTTCTCTGTCATGCACTAAAAGAAAGAGAAAGACGGAAGGTAGAAAGGAAGGAAGAAAAGCCAGCCGGTTTCAAAAAGAATGCTCTCGGTGAGGCAGTAAAAATCATTTATTTTATTAAACTCAACCCTTGAGTATTCATCTCTGTAGTATTCTGTGTGACAAAATTTGAGCTGCGCACAGCGTACTTCCGTGTGCTGAAGTACAATAGCTTTTCAGGGAGAAGCACCACGTGATTGTTGGGAGTTTTGAGCTGAAATAGCTGCTTTTTTTTCACAGAACACTACTGTTACTTGAAGAAAGAGGACTGACAAATATGATTATCCAGACTTGAGTATTTGGCCGATATTTTCTCTAAAATAAATGAAGTGAGCTTGTCACGTCAAGGATATCATCTGACTGTAATTGTTGCCAATGAGAAAAGTTGAGTACTCAGGAAAAAATGAGAATTTTTGGAAAACCTGTATCCACTACTCATTTTCCTCGTTTTTTTCTTACACTATGAGTTTGACAGTTTCTCCAGACTTAATGACTTTCCTGATGAGATTACTAGTGATATTAACAAATATGAACCTTTTATATTGTATAATTAACTTTTTGAAGATCTGCCTGATTTAGTAAACTAGTACTTTTCAGATTACCAATGCATGATGTTACAAAGTCATGCATGCGTAAAAGAGTCATTTAAATATTTGTTTATTTGGCTGCCCTGGGTCTTTGTTGCAGCAGGCGCGCCCTCTAGTTGTGGCATGAGGGCTCCAGAGTGCATGTGCGTGGGCTCAGTAGTGGCAGCACACGGGCTTAGTTGCTCCTTGGCACATGGGATCTCTGTTCCCTGACCAGAGGTTGAATCCGAGTCCCCTGCATGGCAAGGCAGATTCTTAACCACTGGGCCACTGGGGAAGTCCCAAAAGAGCCATTTAAAGTACAAAGATAGACTAATGGATTTTAGCATGACAGAGTATGAATATTGATATGATTTCAGATTCCACATTGTAACTAACTCTTTTTTGGTCTCTGAATCATGGGCAATTTATTTTTTTAACCGTGGTAAAATATGCACAACATAAAATTTGTTAACCATTATTAAGTGAATAGTTGAGTGGCATGAAGTACATTTACATTAGTTATGCAATTATCACCACTCTCTATCTCCAGAACTTTTTTATCATCTCATACTGAAACTCTGTTCCCATGAAAAAATAATTCTCTAGTCCTCTCTTCCACAGGAGAGGATCTGAAGAAGCTATTAAAATATGGTTCCTTTTTCTATCTAAATGTCTGTGTGAGGATGGATTTTCTTCATATACTTCAATGAAAACAACTTATCACAGCAGAGTGAATGCAGAAGCTGATATAAGAAGTAATCTGTATTAGTTTCCCATTGTGTGTGCACACTGTTGCAATGTTGTGTCTGACTCTATGTGATCCCATGGGCTGTAGCCTGCCAGGCTCCTCTGTCCATGGGATTTCCCAGGCAAGAATATCGGAGTGGGTTGCCATTTCCTACTCCAGGGGATCTTCCCAACCCAGGAATCAAACTCACATCTTTTGTGTCTTGTGACTGGCAGGCAGATTCTCTGTTGACCACTGGGCCACCAGAGAAGTCCAACTATACCATAATTTAAAAAAAAAAGAAGCAGCAGCAAGTAACAGCTTCTCCCTCATTCATTGACTCATTTGAGTCACCTCAGAGTGTGCCCACCATCCCAGACATTAAGGATACATACAGACATATAAAATAAAAAATAATAGCACTCTTCTTCCTTTTTAAAACATGTGATTAAAAACATGTTACTATGCTAATATGTAATAGATTTCTAGTTGTTATTTTAAATGACTTAGTAAGGTTTTTTTATTTAGTATCTAATAAAGTAAATATTGATAGACATAATCTACATAAACAACAGCTCTTTGGGCTCTTTAATAAATTTTTAACAGTATAAAGTGTCCTGAGAGAACTGTTAATATAATCAATCCCAATGGCAAACAGATTATGAACACCAAATAGCTGGAATTTTCCAAATGCCTTTTGTGACCCACAGAAATACAGTTTACGTTGTGGGCCAGTAAACATATACATGTGCATATACGTATATACACAGATGCATAAACAAGGCAAAAATTTCATGAAGAAATTCTTATTCGTGTGTGTGTGTGAGTTTGTGTGTGCGCTTGTGTGTGCGCACGTGCTCAGTCATGTCTGCACACTATTTTCTACTCAGTTGTTTTTCTTCTGAAAGTTCCTGGTCACAATCCAACACATTGATTCCATGAACCACTCAATAGGTCAGGACCTGAAGCCTGAAAATCCCGGCTGAGCATTAGAACCACTTGAAAAACACTTAAAAATATAGATTTCCAGAGCTGATAACTGTTAACCTGAAGGGGAAAGGTCAGAGGAAGAGGGAGTCCTGTGTTTCTCCTCCCTTGAAGCACTGCTTTGAGAACATGGCTGGGCTGCTGGATTTCTGACGATTAACTGATTGCGACCGTCAAAGGACTGAGTCATGAGAGACGCACGTTCTGGGTTCAGCATCAGGCAGCACGTCATTCTAGGCAGAAAAATCTCCAGGCAAAGAGAAGGCGTTCCTGCAATGTCCAGGGCTGTGCTTCTGGCTGCAGCTCTGAGCTGGCTAGGCTGTGCTTGGTGGACAGGACCGCGCTGGGAAGAAAGCAGTTTTCCAGAAATCCAGAGACGTAGGTTCAAGTCTCTGCCACAGAGGCAGGGTGGCCTCTGCAGCCGACGAGAGAGGGGCTCAAGTTCTGGTGCAACCTGGGGAAAGCCACAGATGATCTAGACCTCTGCCTCCTTATCTCTGAAGTGGGGAGAAAAGTGCCTGCCTGGCTGTGTCGTTTGTGAGGGTCCGTAAGCTGCCCGGGCCTGGCCCTCGGGGTAGGTTTTCCAAGACGGTAGGTGGTTTTCTCGCTGCTCTAGGCAGTGCTTTGCCGTGTGAAGCTGGCCAAGTCACGGAGCCCCTGGGTGTACACTGGACACAGCGCGGCAGCCTCATCTACCTCCCACGGTTAGTGTGGAGGCCAAGTGAGAAAACGGGCGGAAGGAAGGAAGTGTGATGTGCCCAGAACAGAGCCTGGGGCACAGAGCCGATGCCAAGGGGACAGGCCCCTGACCATCTAGAGGGCAGGTGAGCAGGTGCAGAGCAACACACGTGCCTCCTGCCCCAGCCAGGGGGCTCTGAACACTTGGGGGGAGGGGAGGCAGGAAATAAGCCCCTCGGGCTGCAGTGCTTCATCCATGTGCCTTCATCCCAGCTCATCCCTGTCACCCCAGCGTCATGAAAATATTACGACTCAAATGAGAAAACAGACTCCACAAGGTTAAGTAGCTGGCCAAGGTCACACAGCTTGTAGATGAGAGTAGATGCCCCACTTGGGTAGCTGGGCTGCAGGGGCTGCTGCCCAGGCCTCCTGTCCTTCCGAGCAGACTTGCTAATGGGGGTGGGGGGTGCTGGCTGCTTGGGGCTGGGGAGGACCAGTGCAGGGCTCACCCCTGGGGACCCTGCAGCCAGCTGCCGGACTCTCTAGCTGAGCCCCCCGTGACCACCAGGGGGCCTTCTGCAGACGAAGGGCTTGGTTCCCAGCACTGGCTTGTGTGTGAAGGTGGCCCTGGGATGAGAGCGTAACCGGTGACAGCACCTCTGCCCGCTCGCTCCCCTTGGCCAGCTGCCTCACAGTCACGGCACTAGGCACGAAAAGGGAAGAAGGGGTGAGGAGCGCCTCTCCCCACCACCCTTTCACACGGTGGATTCTAACTCTTTGTCTCTCTTTCACCCTGTCTCTCGCTCTGTGTCTGTCTCATATACCCTCATGAATAGTTTCTACAACAGACACCAGGTAATTGTGGTCCTACCCGATTGTATTCTTTCCAGTTGGTAAGAAACAGCACTGATTCCATCATCTTCTCCATACTTCCAGCTTCAATAAATTGGTACTTGCAGCACTCTCTACAAGAGACATCTCATCTCACCTCCAAGTATCTCCTGATACTGCTAGGCAAAGATGAGAGACATCTATGTGATAAGCAACCTTGGAACCATCCGTCTCTAACATAAGATAACACATGGTCTTAGCAATAACAATTGCTCCAAAGTGCCTCTATCTCCTGTTGAGATGAAACCATTCAGACGTGTGGAAGATTCAAATAGATTCAAGACGTGACAACAGAGAATGTCCTGAGACCCCCAGAAAGAGTAACCTAACAACAGTCAGCGTTCACAGCCCTGGCTGCACAGTGGAATCACCTGGAGAGCTTTGGATGGACGCCTGGGTCTTACCCTGAGTTTCTGATTTACTTGCCCTGGAGGGCAGCTGGTGCCAGAATAGTTAAAAGCTTTTGCAGTGGGCTAACGTGCAGCCAAGGTTGAGAACCAGAAATCTAGACGAATAGGGAAATCAGGCTCAGGAACAATGATTAAAGGGCAGGGTCTGGTTATTTCAGAGGAAGGACGATGACCACTGCTCCTCGGTGTGCGTTCCATCGACTGTCTGGAATCTGTGCTAACTGAAGGGAGGACTGTCATGAACAACTGGCAGATCTTACATTTGAAAGTTCTTTTATAGTTTGCAAAGTATTTGATCTTATTTTAACCTCACCACAATTCTGGGAAGCAGACAGGACGACGTGCTTAGATGAGAAACAAGAGCCTCAGAGAGCTGAGGGGTTTGCAAAGACATAAATGGGAGAATCACTTTGGGAGAACCATCGTCCAGAGTTCCAGCAGCCCAAAAGTCCCAATGAGTTCATTGGCACTATTAAATGCCTTTGTCCTCTCTGAGGCAGAGCAAAATCTGTTCATGGGTAAAAGGTAGGAAATCTTTTAAGAGAAGATGAAGTGATGGAGAGAAAACCAACCAAAATGGAAAGTTCCTCAGAAAGCAGATTAACAAGGAGCTGTCTTCCTACGAGGGAAAAAGAGCAGTGGTTATGGTTTTATTTTCTCCTGTGTATATAGGGCAAAAGATTGATATGGCAACAGGGGTTAGATAATTGAAGGAACTTTCTAGTTTTCTCATCCATAATACCATCAGCTGAAGCTAGGTGCACGTAGGATCTGTAATCCTGAGAACTCTGGCTTCCATTCCAGGCGGGCCACTTGCCTGTAACCTTCGACAAAATATAACGCTCTTCCTCTCAGGGTCACAGACAAATGAGACACGGTGGGTAAACGGAAAGGTAAACCATTCAAAGGTTAGTAGTAGAGTGGTGTTAGTCACCCAGTCGTGTCTGACTCTCTGCGACCCCACGGACTGGAGCCCACCAGGCTCCTCTGCCATGGGATTCTCCAGGCAAGAGCACTGGATGGGTTGCCATTCCCTTCTCCAGGGGATCTTCTCGACCCAGATATCTTACTGTCTGAGCTACAGGGAAGCCCTGGATTAACCTTTATTCAAAGGTTAATAAAGGAATTTTCTCGATGAAGAAGACATTTCTATTCATAGCAACATTGTTGGACTGGCTCATTTGGGTAAAAGATGTATTTCTCACATCCATGAAGCCACACGTTGGAGCAGCTTCTTTGCCTACTGGCTTGATTTCTTTTCTACCCAGGAAAGGCTGACCTCAATCCACGCTGCCCTTTGTTCTCACCAAGGATCCTGGATACTTGGTGAGAGCCTCACAGAGGCCCCCAGCCACCCACCAGCAAGCAGGGGCCGAAAGCAGTTCTAAGCTGTTAGCCTCGGGATTCTGGCTACATGGAGAGGAATGGCTTGTTCCCGGAGTGGAATCCTCCCGGCACCGAATGCTAGCTGGGAGGGGAGACGGCTGGAGGACGGCCACTGCTGGGCTCTGGGAATGCTGCATTTGTTCCAGCAAAGGAACTGGAACTGGAATGCAACACAATCAGGTGTGCTAGAGAACACTCCCTAACTTTGGTCGGTTCCTGAATGCCTTCCTTTGTAAAAAAAAAAAAAAAAACCTTGGACATTTTTAGAAACTTTAAAAAATAATCTTGCTATTTCTGCCTTGATTATCATAAAGTCATGTTGTTTAGTCATTGCTTTTATTTTTAGATTAGCATCTTACTAAATATAATAAGGCTAACCTGATATAATACTAATAATATTCATAAGGAAACAGATGCCAGTTTCTCTATTTAACAAATGATGGAAGGTGTTAAACTGATTTTAAATAACTGTCTAAAAATGATTTGTCATTTAGGTTCAATGAACTTTCAAATAACATATTGTGTTTTGATAGAGAAATACATGAATATAAGACAGACTGACAATATTTAGCTATACAAGAATTTATTAAATAAATATACAAATAGTTCTTTATCCTGAAAAAAAATGACAGACTGAATTTCACTATGTGTTGATGGCATTAAAAGATAATTTTTTCATTACCTACTATTAGAATTCTTGAGATTTCATTCGAGTTATTTTGACAAATTTTAGTGTTTTCTTTCTAAATTGCAAGAAAAGAGGATAAGGCTTACAGTTGCCATTTGCATGAATGTCTCAAAAAATAAGATACATAAATGTGAAGAGTATTTTCACCAAATGAAAAGTCAAATTACTTTTGACAAAGTATTGTCATTATTATTTTTGATGTTATTTTTCAAGATATTAGAAAATCTTGGTTGCTCTGGAAGAACTTTAATCAGAAGAATAAAACAGGATCTGAGTAAAGAGCATCCTTAGGCTAATTTGCAGAATTGTTATCATTTATGTGCCGTCATTAACTTACCACACACTAACACTCATGTTTCATAAGCACTCTTTTTAACCAACACTTTATTGTGGAACTAAATAAACACTACATGACCAAGAATAAAACAAACTACTTGATTAGATCCTCATTCAAAGAAATAAACTGCAGAGATCATTGGTTGGGAAAAGCTAGAGAAATGTCAATGTGGTTTGAGCATTAGATAATATTAAAGAATTACTGTTAGTTTGGGGAGGAGTGATAGTATTCTACTGTAGTTACACAGGAAATTTTTCTTATTCCTTTGCAGTTCATCCTTAAGTATTCAGGGGCAAAATATTATGATGTCTAGGATTTACTTTTAAATACTTCACCAAAAAGTAGAAAAGCAAATATGGCAACATGTTATTAACTTTGAAGCCTTCGTAATGGGCATATCAAAACTCCATACACTTTCCTCTCTACATTTCTGTACCTGGAAATGTTGACAAGGCGAAACAAGTGAAAAACGGAAACAAACAACTGGGCAAAAGAAAATGTTATCAGGAAATGGTTCCCACACCCACTGACTCCCTCTAGTGGCCAGTGGTGTTGCTGCTGCTGCTGTGGCTGCGGCTGCGGCTGTGGCTGCGGCTGCTGCTGCTGCTGCTGCTAAGTCGCTTCAGTCGTGTCCGACTCTGTGTCACCCCATAGACGGCAGCCCATCAGGCTCCCCTGTCCCTGAGATTCTCCAGGCAAGAACACTGGAGTGGGTTGCCATTTCCTTCTCCAATACATGAAAGTGAAAAGTGAAAGTGAAGTCGCATGGACTGCAGCCTACCAGGCTCCTCCATCCATGGGATTTTCCAGGCAGGAGTACTGGAGTGGGGTGCCATTGCCTTCTCCGGGCCAGTGGTGTTGAGCTGAGTGCAAAGAAACTACCCAGTCTGGAGCAGACTCAACCCATCTCCTCCAGATACCACACTCACAAGGAGACTCTCAAACTATTTTGTTCTTTCATTTGTTGTCACTGGGTTTATAAAACCAGAAATTTAGGTCTCATTACTCCATTTAGTGACCCGAATCCAGAGGAGTAACTTATGGGTCTGAGTGCCGCCACCTGGGACTTCCTCCAGTAGGTGACTGGGGTCTGAAGCTGGTGGGAGTCAGTCTGTCTTGATTGAGGTGGGCAGGAAGGGTTTTCATAAGGGGCCAAAATCTGTTTATACCAGTTGTTCTTGTTGTTATGATTAAAGTACACACAAACAATAAAACCTAAGTGCAGAACTCCCATCAGACAACCCACACGTCACCAAAAAAGTGAACACAGCTTTGGTCTACATTAAAAGTTTAGCAATTGAACGAACGTCTTTATGTCTTAGAATATGGAAGACATTTTAGATGTGTATGTTCATTTAAATGATTCTCAACTTTCACCAATCGTGTTCATAAGTCAGTTAACTCTTTCATCCTATTAGCATTGGATCAGAGGTTTTCCACCATCCTATAATTCTCTTGTTCAGATCTGAGTGAAAATATCCAAAACCAGATCATAAAAAGAATTTTTTTCCCACTAAGTTTGGTCAGGGAATATACAGATTTCCCCCGCTGTTGAATTGTCTCCTTCTGGCATTTTATTTAGACCTGGGCCTCCCAGTTGGCACTAGTGGTAAAGAACCTGCCTGGCATTACAGGAGGCAAAAGAGACACAGGTTCAGTCCCCAGGTCAGGCAGATTCCCTGTAGACGTGCATGACAACCCACTCCAGTATTCTTGCCTGGAGAATCCCTTGGTCAGAGGAGGCTGGCAGGCTGCAGCCATAAGGTGGCAGAGAGTCAGACAGGACTGCAGCGACTTAGTGCACACAATATTAAAACCCACTTGCACTTTCTGAGCACACACTGGTAACTGGGGACAGACACGTTCCCCACCCATCCCCTACCCACCCAACTTCAGCCCAGAGTGTCTGGGGAGGCTGCCTGGACTTCCACATCTGCCACTGTTGATGCACTGAAGGACAGTGAAGCCTGTGGAGAGGTTCTGGAATATTTCACTTGGGTACCTTGAGGTCAGTTACAAGTCTGGACATCACTTCTCTGAAGAAAGTCAAAGAGCAGGCACAGCCAGGTAGAGAAGGGACCCTGGAGTCAAACACCTGACTTTCTGGAGCAGCAAGTCCGAAGGCCTTGAAGCTTAGCTTCTGGAAGTTTCTGCTGGGGACTGGCCCCTCCCACATGATGACTGTGGGTAGGGTAATAGCAACCCACCTCTGCCCCCAGCTACTTCAGACCCCCACACCAGAGCCAAGGTAAGGGATGGGTCAGACCACAGGCAGGTGGAGATCAGCCCTTGGGCTTGTCCCATTATAGTCCAGGACTCACAGAGATTCAGGGGCAGAGACACGTGTGTAAGGGAGCAAGCTCACCGCCCAAGGGGATCAGGCTGCAGTTAACGGTGGCAGAATCCCACCCCCTTCTGAGCCTGTTTCCTCACTCACTAGTTGAGGAGAGTGGACGGGTGGTCCCTTCCAGTTCTGCCCACCCACCAGGCTGGGACCCACCAGCTGTAGTGGGGTGCACGACAGTCACCGGCAGAGAATGACCACCAGCCAATGGGTCGTCCCTCATCCCTATCCAGGGAGTGGGCGTGATGGGACATCCTTAAGCTGGAGTGAGAACTCATGACTTGGCAAAAGGCAGGGCCACTCTTCCGTTCCAGACAGAAACAGGAGATGGGGAAGAGGTGGTGGTCTATCTGCTGAGACCCCCAAAAATCTCTGCGGGGCAGGGAAAGGGCTGCTCCAGCCGACTTGCGCAGGGGAGCAGGGGGCTCTGGGTGCAGCTCCAGGCCTGGCAGTCAGTGGGAGAGGCCGGGCGGGAAGGGGTTGCTGTGTCTTACAGGCATATCTAGGGATGGACGGTCATTTTGGCCCCACGTCGGGGTCGGGGCAGAGTGGGGAGGTTCCAGGACTCGGGGTGGTCCAGGTCTATCATACCCTCCCCGAGGGGGCCCCGCCCCGGGGAAGGGGAAGCAGGATCAGTCCTCCTTCAGTGCCCGGAACTCGGGCAAGCTCCAGGCCCGCGGCGGCGGCGTGTCCCGCTCCACGTCCTCGGAGATGGTGTGGATGTCGCTGGCGAAGGGGGTGATGCGCGCTCGGCTCCTGAAGGTGGCCAGGCTGCTTCGGGGGGCGCGCAGGCTCCACTGGCTCGTCAGCCGTTGCGCCTCCTCCTCCTCCTCCATCCTCTCCAGGACCTCCTGCAGCACCGAGCGGAAGAGCCGGGACACCTCCTGCACCTCCGGCTCCTGCTCCGCCACCAGCTGCCGGAACCTGGGTGGAGGCCGGAAGACAAGGCAGGGCTGCGGTGGGTGCGGCGGCGCGCGACCCCAAGGGCGTCCCTGCGCCATGCCCCCCCACCCCCCCCCCCACAGCGGGAAATTCCCAGCTTCTCCACTTGCCCACTTTTTCTGAATCAGAAATCCACGCCACCTCCTGACGCTCCAGCCCATCCTGAGGTCCACCCCTGCCACTCCTGGCCTCCATGAGACTCAGCTTCCCCATCTGTAAACTGGGGTCACAGCTACTTTTATTTTCTTGGTGAGATTAACGCGCTAACATAGGGAAAGATACTGGTAGCTGCTTCGGGTTATCGATGTAGTGAGGGGAGCCCACTGGGGTTTTTCTGTCCTCACTGGCCAGCGTGATCTCCCAGAAATGTACATCCGATGGTGTCACCGCCCTATGATGGTCCTTCCATAGCTCCCCGCCACCTCCTGGCTGAGGGTGCGAGCTGTTTGGTTCTGCTCATCAGTCTCCTGGCTACTTCCTGTCTGCGCTGCAGCCAGGAGCACGGTTCGCCAGGGCCCCAGGTTCTTCGGGATTCCTGTTTGTGTTCCCAAGCTGTTTCTTGTGTCTCCAAGGTCTCTCTGGCTTGGAGCTCAAGAAAGAACCACCGCTAGCAAGATCATGTAATACCTGGTCTCCTGGTGTGACCCCAAACAGAACACAGACTCTACATTTGCTAATAGTTGTGTTTTTTTTTTCCCCCAGACCGTAGTTTCTATTGCAAATAAACGTGGGTTCTTTTCTGAAAAACACCCCAAAAGCTCACGTGCCTCTGGGAGCTGCCTCCTGCCTCCCTCAGCCTCTAGCACTGACCTGGCAACCGTGGCCTCTTTCTTCCTCCTGCCTTGGTCCTTGTAACGGATCCCTGCTCATCCAGGCCTGGGCTCCAGTTCCATGAGATTATTAGTCCCTGGGGCTCCAGGCCGCGCACCTCTGGAGCCTGGGAATATCCCTGCCTTGAGGGGAGTTACCTGAGGATGTCTGGAGTTACCTGAGGATGGCGGGGAGTTACCTGAGTTACCTAAGGATGTCTGGAGTTATCCGAGGATGGTGGGGAGTTACCTGAGTTGCCTGAAGATGGCAGGGAGTTACCTGAGTTACCTGAGGTTGTCTGGAGTTACCTGAGGATAGCTTGGAGTTACCTAAGGATGTCTGGAGTTGCCTCAGGAGGGGGACTTAACTGAGTTACCTGAGGAGGGTGGGGAGTTGCCTGAGTTGCCTGAGGATGGCGGGGAGTTACCTGAGGATGTCTGGAATTATTCTGGAGTTACCCAAGGACAGCGGGGAGTTACCTGAGTTGCCTGAGGATGGTGGGAGTTACCTGAGGATGTCTGGAGTTAGTTGAGGATGGTGGGGAGTTACCTGAGTTACCTGAGGATGTCTGGAGTTACCCGAGAACGGCAGGGAGTTGCCTGAGGATGGTGGGGAGTTACCTGAGTTACCTGAGGATGGTGGGAGTTACCTGAGGAGGGTGGGGAGTTGCCTGAGTTACCTGAGGATGTCTGGAGCTGCCTGAGGATGGTGGGAGTTACCTGAGGATGGTGGGAGTTACCTAACGATGGCAGGGAGTTACCTGAGGATGTCTGGAGTTACCTGAGGATGTCTGGAGTTACCTGAGGATGTCTGGAGTTATTCCGGAGTTACCCGAGGACGGCGGGGAGTTACCTGAGGATGGCGGGCCCACAGTAGGCCGGGTGGATCTTGGCGCAGACGTCCTCCAGCTGCAGCCTCTCGCCGGGGCTGAGGTCGTAGGCGGGCCGCGGCGCGCTGGCCAGCCAGCTGTAGTCCACGCGGGTGCAGACCTTCCTCACCGCCTGGCTGCGCTCCCGCTGCTGCCGCTCAGCCTCGCGCATCTGCCCTGCCAGCTCCACCATGAGCGTCTCCAGCACCATCTCCGCCGGGCTCCGCGACGCCGGCCGTGGCGGCGCCCCGTTCCCCCGGAGCCGCGGGAGCAGGGACATGGCCCCCAGGCCCTGCCGGGCGGGGCGGGAGTGCGTCTTCCTCAGCCCCTCTGTCAGCCAAGGTGGGGAGAACGGGGTGAGGCGGGGAGAGCTGCGGCCAGTGAGAAGACCTCCCACTTCACAGCTGGGCGGCCTCGGGGAAGACGCTTAACCTCGCTGAGCAATCGTTTCTAAGTCTGTAAGACAAAGTCGTGGTGCTGTGAGAAGCAGTTGTGAATTAACTTGGGAAGCTCCAAGCACCGCATAAAAGTAAGATAATCTCATGGCCATAAAAGTCTCTAAAGCATCCAGATGATTGAGCTTCCAGATCCTTGGTCACTCCAAACAAAGATGGAAACACACTGGTAAAAATAAGGCAACAGGCCCCAAATGGAGTCCTTCCGCTAAGCCCCACGTCACCAAACCAAGACTTGGTTTCATCTCTCACAAGAATCACTTGATCAGCACTAGTTGAGTAATCTGCCTGATAGCCCTCTGCCAGCCCCTAAAGGATAATAACTTGGCAGCAACCAATTTGCTTTTTTTGCTTTAACATCCTTGTACCCACTCCCTTCTAACTATAAAAGTGTTTCATTTAGTACAGCTCCTCAGAGCTCCTTGATATTTGCTAGATTTGAATAGACTTTTTTTTGCTCAAATAAACTCTTTAAAAAAAAATTTTAATGTGCCTCAGTTTACCTTTTAACAATGCTGTGTGGCTGAGCATAATCTTATCCCTATGGTTTAAGGGGAAATAAACATACATTCAGAACAGATGTTTTCATAACAGGAAATGCCCCCAATCTGTTGCTGAAAAAAGCTGAAGATTGTCTGGGACTGATATTGTCCTGTAAATGATACAACTTACCCACCATTCATTCATTTATTCATCATTCATCAGGCAGAAGCATTAATCAAGCACAGTGTACACATCTGCGGAGGAACAACAAGCATAATAGCATGTCTGGACCCTGCTCTCCAGCAGATATAAGACTTGATGAGTAAAAGCCATAATTTAAGTGGAAAGAGGTAAATGTGACTGGTGAAGCATGGAGTCAGTATTGCTGGGGTAGGGATGGGGAAGGAGTGACTCTGGATGATGAAAAGGGTTTTGAAAAGCTTTGTGGATGAGAGAAGGCTGAATGGTGAGTGCAGACTGATGGAGCAGATATCCCAGGTAGAGGATCCTGCCATGGTACAAGGTGAGATGTGTGCAGGAAGCATCAGGTGTGACAGGGATCCTAACTCATCATATTCCCACAGGGTCTTGCTCAATATAGGTTTGGTGAATGACTGAATGACTAGATGGATGGATAAATGAATGATGGATGAACCCGTGAGTGAGTGAATGGACTGCCATCTCAGGCATGCCCTGCTGCCTGCTGGAAGTGGGTTCATGCCTCTGACAACAGTGAAGATGAGCTCCATTCCTGGGCTAAAACCTGAACTGGGTCTTTGAGGAGGCTCGCCTCCCCTTCCTATGCCCTTCTCCCCTCCAAGGAGCTCCCCCTTGCATGCAGCAATGGTCTTATTCCTGTCTAGACCCTCTAGATGCACACAAAAGAGGTTCAATGAACTCATAACAACATGGTGATGAGGCACGCGTCACCTCCTGAAGACTCACATCTTTTTTTTAGGCAGCCTTCTTGCCACCCTGCACCAGAGAGGGTTAGCCCATAGAAATGAATTGTTACGTTGGGGAATCAAACACAAGTGGGAAAATTATTGTGGGGTATCAGTAGCTTCCGGGAATGGCACAAATCAAGCTTCCTACTTGCCCATGGAGAAAACAACGACTTCTCTTAGCAACCACCGTAATTAAGAAATATAATAGTGTTCATCCTCCACTTAGTCTGAGTATATCACCATCATGGAAGCCTCAGATTACATATCCTGATGCCTTCTGGGAGGCTGGGAGGGAAGAAGAGACCATCAGACTGTGCTATTGGGGTCAGGGGCAGTTAGCAGTTTTTCTTCTCGGTCTTCACTGCTTTATTTGTCCAGAATCATGTACTTGGGCAATAGTGTGGGGAAAGGCTGAGAGATGGGAGTGGGTTCTGCTCTGTTTTGAGAGCCCTGAGGCCCCAGGAATCTCTGCCTAAAGCCAAGGGATCTGATCAGTCAGGCAGAGAGATGTTGTAACTAAATGTGTTATTTTTTCCTGGAGTGCTTATGTTTTTAAAGAACACAAGTCAGGACTTTTCTGATGGTCCAGTGATTAAGAGGCTGCACCTTCACTGCAGGGGACATAGCTTTGACCCCTGGTTGGGAGGATCCTGAGATATGCTATCAGAGTTGCCTGACTCTGAACCAGGCAAACCAAAATGACTGGCCAAAGGAAACGTGGAAGAAATGCCCCATAAAAGTAGTTCAAACTACCACAAGGGTGCGCCTCAGTGACTCTCTCTCTCTGAGTCTGTCCGTGTGTCTATACATATGAACTATACTCTTTTCCTCCTAATAAATACTTGTTTCACTACTTTCCATCTTTGAGGGAGTTCTTTTCTCCAAAGCTGAAGAACCACAGCCCTTGTCACTGACCACGAGTCTAGTGGCTAGAATTTGGTGCTTTCATCGCTGCAGCCTGACTTCAATCTCTGACCAGGAGCCGAAGCCTTGCTTCAAGTCGCTGCAGGCCGAGGCCACCTGAGATCAATTAGATACCATAACACCGTGCATGGGGTCTCTGAGCTGTATAAGGACCTGTCTGCCCCATCCCCCCCAAATGTCACTGGCCTCAAAATATAAGTAGAGATCTACAAAATTGAAATTAATAAAAATTTCAAATTTAAGTAATGAAACTCCTTTCTACATTTTTATAATAAACTAATTATAATGTTAATTCATTTGATGATGTTTGAGGTGATGTGGAGCGAGGCTTTCAATACAAAAGGGGTCTAGATTGAAGATCTTCACATCATCCTAGATTTAAACCCTGGGGTGCTTAAAGGCTTTCAACAATTCCTGATTATCCTCAAGATTAGACTCAGACCCCTTAAGTGGCTTCAGGGCCCTTTATCATGTAGCTCCTGTTTACATCTTCAGCTTCATGTCTCACCAAACCTCCCCTTACCCCTATACTCCCCCTAACACCCTCCCCACCCCCACCCTCCATTCCCTTAATGCACCCTGCTGCTTCTTGCTTTTAGGGCTTTGTACATCCTCAGTTCCTGAATAAGCCCCACCTCAGCTCTTAGCTCATACTCTTGTTTCCTTTAGGAGCCTTCCCGATCCTCCCTGACCAGGCTCCCAGGTATTCTGTGCTTTCCCCATCATGGCATGGTCGAACATGGCACAGCGAACCATGATGGCCTGTGTGTCTCTCTCGAGCCAGAGCGATGACCCAGGTCTTGAGCATCATCCTACCCAGGCCCCAGAGCCGGGCACAGGGTCTAGCCTAGAGCAAGTGTTCAGTGTGTACTCAGTCGCCTCGATCCTCTTCTACTCTTTGCAACTCCATGGACTGGAGCCCGCCAGGCTCCTCTGTCCTTGGAAATCTCCAAGCAGGAATACTGGAGTGGGTTTTCATGTCCTCCTCCAGGGGATCTTCCTGACCCAGGGATCAAACCCACATCTCCTGCATCTCCTGCATTAGCAGGTGGGTTCTTTGCCACTAGCACCACCTGGGAAGCCCCAGTGTTCAGCAGACATTCATAGTAAATGGAGTGATACTTGCTTTCTAACTTGTTTGAATAAATACCAGAGTAATGGATAGAGTTGCCCTGTGGGGCTTTAGTCCTTGCTGTGTGTGTGTGTGTATGTGTGTGTGTAGCTGGGCTAGAAATCTGCCTAGACAATCCCTTCCCATTCCAAAATTTCTCCCCCTGCCTAAGGCCCATTTTGAAGGTTTCATTTTTGGATCAAGCACTACCCTCCTTAAGAGCATTTTATTCTTCTTAGTCTGGAATTACATTTAAGTTGAAAGGAGAATGGTTTGGTCTTGGAAGGTCTTCCTGCAGCGGGGAGAAACATACAGAAAGAGGAGGTGGGAAAACCCTAGAGATAACTTATGTCTCCAGGAAAACTGTCCTCTTAACATCCACTCCAGGCCTGGCGGGGGCACCAGGCTTGAGCAGCAGGCCCACAGCTCCCATGTGCAAGGGCCTTGGGGCAGTGCTGCAGATGGAGGCTTGCATACCGTAAGTTTAAATATCCACAAATTACAAATTAAGCTAACGAACTATTCAATAAAATACGTTCTCTCCCTTCCTTGTCAAATAAACCTTCATAACAACTGAGAGGGTCTGATTCAAGCTGAGAATTCTTGGACTCTTTGCTGGTATGTGGAGATGTGGGTTGAGCCAGTTCCTGGCCCTTAGCCTGTCCCCTCTTTCTAGTCGCACCCCGAGGGGCCTTGCAGACATGCAGGGAGACACCAAGCTTCATGTCCAGGCCCACCCACATCCCTGCCAACAGGGCCTCTTAGCCTCCCTCAGACCTAGGGTTGCTCCCACCGTGACGTTGCTGGAGGTGTCCTGCTCCAGCTCTGGAAGTGGTCAGGTGACTGTCCAGGCAACGATTTCTGGATCTCAGCACCTAAGGCCTGACCTGGAGGGGACGTGACCTCAGGGTGGGCACATCTCTGGACTCCCCCAGACTCCTTGCTCTGGGTTGAGGAAGCCAGAGTGCAGCCCAGCATGGGGCGGGGCCCTCTTCTGAGGTGGAAGCTTGTGCCCCTGACCCAAGTCAGCTGCCAGAAACGGGGTGCTCAGCCCACGGCAGATGGCAGAGCCTGGGCAGGGATCCCGCCTGAGTCCCAGGCACAGTGGGCTCTCAGCTCCTCTGGCCCAGGGGCTGGACTCTCAGAGGGTGGAGAGGGGTGGGGTGTTTTGAAGTTTCTCCTCCACCGTCGCTGCCTCCCCGCCCAGGCTGGAGGCTTCGACAGAGACAAGGCTTCTGCCGGCCCTCTGTCTGTCACTGGTGCCAGCCGTTCTCCCGGAGGCTCTCCAGCAGGCCTGATTACGTTCTTAAGGGCAGGGGAGGGAGGGAGGGGGAGATGGAGGGAAGGAGGGAAGACATAAGAGAGAGGAGGAGAGGTAGAGGGAAGGAGGGAATGCAGAAACAGAGGCAGGCAGACCAGACCACGCCAGAGGTGGCTGGTTGGCTCACCCCCGGGCCTCCCCGGGACCTGAGTCTGTGCTGGGAAGCACCCGATGGCAGGTTGTGGTCTGATTAAGACTAAAGACGCCCAGCAGGCTCATCAGAACTGCTGTTAGGTGGTCTTGCCCAGTTGGATTCTGCCCCTCCCTTGCGTTGGATTAACCCCCATGGCAGAGCCAAACTCCCAGCTAAAGCCCTCGCTCCCGCTCAAATCCTGCCAAGTGACTCCAGGACTTTCCCATGAGGAATATCTGCTTCCCGTTCAGGCAACAGCACCTGCAATCTGCATCCAACAGACAAGCATTGTTTGAATCTGTGTTTTTAAAACGTTAGGACATCTGGGAAAATCTGAGTATGAGCTGTATGTTATGGAATGGGTGTTGCTTTTCTCGGGTATAAAAATGGTAAGTAGTTCTAGGGGAATCTTGACAGTGCAATCTTGGGAGGCAATGCTGGAGTGTTCCTGGCTGAGTGTCAACGATTGTCTACAAGGTCTTACATTCCAGTCATTCAGATGATGCCACATGTCCAGGTACACACGTGCGTTCAGGTAGGGTAAAATACTAACAATCACTTTGTCCAGGGGGAATTTATGACTGTTTTTTTGCACTATTATTCCAATTTTATTGCGTGTTTGAGCGATTCATAATTTACAAGTTGGAATACATCTGGCTCAAAGCTCACTTCTTGCAGGAAGCCTTCTCAGTCTATTCTATCTAGCGGTTGACTTGCCCCTCAGCGCCTCTGCCCACAGTTTAGATCTGACTCGTGAGTAGGGCTGTGGTGTTTCTCCACAGCTGGGGGTGGTATTGAGGTAGTGAACGGTGGCGTGTGCTGGGAGGCTCTGGGTGGGTGAGACCAAACCCCAGGCCTGAATTCTGACTCATGACGTGCTCGCAACTCAGTGAACATGGGTGGGGGTGTGTGCAGTGTACCTGTCCCTGTGCAGGTCTGGGGCTCCCTCCAGGAGCAGGCATTCAAGACAGGAGAGGGCACAAGGAGACAAGCCATAAGCCATCTCTTTGCTGTCTGGAAGGGTGCTGCCATCCAGTAAGGGACAGGCCACTGCCCTTTGGTTCCTCACCAGCTCAGGTGAGGCAGGCAGGTGTAGTAGGGAGAGCCAAGGTTTTAGCAAAGAAATCCTAAATTCAATTCCTATGCCCTTCTGCTCCCACACTATGCTGCCTTCCCAAGTTACCTTCATTGCTCCAAGTTTCCCCATCTGTAAGATGGGGTAATAAGGTACCTACTTCAAGTTACTGTAAAGACTAAATAAGGTAATGTGGACTTCCCTGGTGATACAGTGGATAAGAACCTGCCTGCCAAGACAGGGGACATGTGTTCCATCCCTGGTCCAGGAAGATTCCACATGCCTTGGAGCAACTAAGCCTGTGTGCTACAACTGCTGAGGCTCACGCACCTAGAACTCAGGCTCAGCAACAAGAGAAGCCACTTCACTGAGAAGCCCATGCACCATGAAGAGCAGTCCCCGCTCGGCACAACTGGAGAAAGCCTGCGTGCAACAATAAAGGCCCAGTGCCGTCGAAAATAAATAAATTTAAAAGTTCTCACAACCAATTTAAAAAAGCAAGGTAATGTCCCTTTAAGTGCTTTGTAAACTAACAAGAAGTTGGTTGCTCTGGGTCTATGACAGTCCCTTAGTGCAAGCACTTCAGGAGAATTCAGAGTTTTAAAACTTGGATAGAAAAAGAAATCTTTATCTCCTCTATCTTTAACTGAAATGTGATATTTTTGTCGGTTATGAATACTGGCCCCCGACTACAGCAGTGTCAGTACACCTGTGGCGGTTTTATCTCCCTCAGAGGTCAGATTCTTTTTTCATAATACTTTAAAGTTGTTATTCTTGAAATATGGTTTGTGCTCATCACGGCTATGAAATCATACTCATTAGCCCTGCCACTAGAGTTTACTATTTTACGTGTGGCTACAGGGCTTCCCTGATAGCTCAGACGGTAAAGAATCTGCCTGAAATGCAGGAGACCCAGGTTTGATTCCTGGGTCAGGAAGATCCCCTGGAGAAGGGATAGGCTACCCACTCCAGTATCCGTGGACTTCCCTGGTGGCTCAGCTGGTAAAGAATCCACCTGCAATGCAGAAGACCTGGGTTCAATCCCCGGGTTAGGAAGATGCCCTGGAGAAAGGAAAGGCTACCCACTCTAGTATTCTGGCCTGAAGAATTCATGGACTGTATGAATGAATTCATGGGGTCTCAAAGAGTTGGACATGACTGAGTGACTTTCACAGAGGCACATATATTACTGTATCTCAAATTGCTTCTTAAAAATATTTCAATAGGAGTCCGGTTTCAGGGGGAAAGTGTTCAGTAGCTGCATTTCAATACAGCGGTTTCTTCTGGAATTGCGAGAACTTAATTGTATGCATTGAGGAACATTTCGCTGAGAATGCGTCCACAGGCTTCACACACTTCCAAAGGGTCAAGGACCCTTGGCTTGGGGCAAACCTGACCCCAGTCCAGCTCCTGACTTGCTGGGCCTTGGCGCTGGGAGAGCTGTTGAAGGGAGAACTCAGGGGTGGAGTCTCGCGTCCCAGCAACCTCTCACCTGTTCTGGGGCTGCGATCCCCAAGTCCTTTGTCTTCCATTCTCTGCTCTTCCTTTCCCTTCCTTTCTGCTTCATTATCCTCCCACCTCACAAGCCTTTCCCTCAGCCTATTTTTGAACACCCCTGAGGATAGTGTCTTTTCCGTGGCTCCCTGGGTGACGCTGGCACCAGCTGTAGCTCGTTGATACGCTGGAGAAAGGAGCCCCATCCCTTGAGGGCAGGAGGAGTCTGGTTCCTGGCAGTCAGCACAGGAGGGGAGCAGGGGTGTTTCTGCGGTGGGAACAATGGGGGATGTGCCCGTGGTACAGACAGCAAGGCTCTGACCCTCCCTCGCCCCCCACCAGAGGTGTAAGAGACCATCTGCTTCTGGTGGGGACCGAGGCCCCCAGCCTCTCACCATCCAGGGAAGGACTGTGCACTTTCTGCTGGGAAGCTGTTTTCTCTGGACAAAACCGCCCACCTAGGCCCTGCCTCTAAAGCTGGGCCCTAACAGCTGAGCTGGGCATCTGCAGGCTGGGGCAGGGGCTGCCCTGTGTGCCCCCCAAAACCCATGAGCCCAGAGCAGCACCTCCAGAGTGCAGGCTGTGAGGCTCTGTGGGAGCCGGCCCCGAGGGAGGGGCAGAGGCCTCCAAGAAGCAGGTGCAGAGAGTCTGTGTTCCCTCCGCTGACCCACCTTCCTCCCAGCCTTATTTTTGCCAAGACCAACTTCACAGAGTACAAATTACCTTATTTCTTTTTGGCATCATAGAAAAATAGCCTGTAATCCACCAAGCCAGGTGGGACTCAGCCAGTCCTGTGGGCCTCTGCCCACCCGAGAAACATCCACTCATCTTTTAAGACGCTACAGCCTGCCCCTCACTGGCCCCCAGAGGCTAGCAGAGCTCTCTTCGCAGCATCTCTAACAAACATATGTCTCTCTTCTTTGGTTGTAATTCTCGCTCCCTGACTCGGCTCTGAGCTCTGTGAGAAGAGCTTTGTTGAATCTGTTGAATCTGCTGGGAGGCAGTAGGCCCTAATGAGTGGTTCCTGAGTGAATGAATGAACGAATGAAGGAAGAGGCAATCCTCCTCAGACTGAGGCAGGAGTGAAAACAGAAGGGGGATGTGTGCCCAGGTCCAGCTTGCCCCTTGGAGGTCTTTGTCAGAGGGGAAAACACCCTGGTCTCTTTCTGAGAGAAACTGCCCTAGTCTTTATCTGAGAGGATATGCTATCCATGGTCCTCATCTGAGGGGAGAGGCTCTGGTCTCCGTCTGAAGGGAGGACTCCGGTCTCCAACTGAGGTGAGGAGACGTGGTCACTTTCTGAGGAGAGACGCCATGCTCTCTCAGTCTTATGGGAGGCTCCTGGACTCTGTCTGAGGGGAAAGTCCTGGTCCTTATATGATAGTAGCACCCTGGTCTTTGTGTGAGAGGAGACACCGTAGTCTTCTTCTGAGACAAGTTACCCTGGTCTCCAAGAGGAGAAGCCATGGTCCTCATCTGAGAGGAGAGGCTCTGGTCTCTATCTGAGGGGAGAAGGCTTGGTCTCTTTCTGAGGAGAGACACCATACTCTCACGGTCTTAGGGAAGGTTCCAGGACTCTGTCTGAGGGGAAAGCCCTGGTCTTTATATGACAGTAGCACCCTGGTCTTTGTCTGAGAGGAGATACCTTAGTCTTCTTCTGAGACAAGCTGTTGTGGTCTCTGTCTGAGAGGAGAATTCACAGTCCTTATCTGAGGGGAGACAGAGATGCTCTGGTCTCCATCTGAAGGGACAGTCTGGGCCTTTTTCTAAGAGAAGTCACTGTGGTCCCTTTCTGAGAGGAGATGCTGTGGTCTTTTTCTGAGACAAGTTGCCCTGATCTTTATCTGAAGGGAGAAACCAGGTCTTTTTCTGAGAGAAGTCACTCTGGTCCCTGGCTGAAGGGAGACACCCTGGTCCCTGTCTTAGGAGAGAAGCCCTTTGCTTTTTCTGTGAAGAATCACCCTGGTGACTGTCCCAGGGGAGACTCCCTGGGCACTGTCTGAGGAGAGGCGCCTGGGTCTCAGTCTGAGAGAAGTTGCCCTGGTCTCTATATGATAGAAGTGACCAATATCTGTCTGAGGCGGAACACCCTGGTTTCTGAAGGAAGAACCTTGGTCTTTTTTGAGAGAAATCACCATGATCCCTTTCTGAGGGGAGACACCCTGGTCTCTGTCTTGGGGGACATTCTGCTCCCCAGACTCTGCCTGAGGGGAAGGCCCCAGTCTTTATATGATAGAAATCTCCCTTCAACTGACCAGTAGGAGGGGGCTGGTCCCATGGCAGATGCTCCTTCTTGTCCCTGATCTTGTCCCTGAAGCCCCATCCGGACCTGTTCTCCCAAACGTCTTGGGGACTCACGGGCAGCTCTGTAGTCAAAGGGACTGAAGCCCACACATCACCCATGTGCCTTGGTCACTGTCGTGTCCTGAGATGCTCCAAGCCTTGCACTTTGTGGTTCTCAAGTCACAAGTTCAAATCAAGGAGGGAAACTCTGATTTGCATTTCCCCTCGCTTCCCTCTTGAGCTTCTCTGGTGGCTCACATAGTAAAGAATCTGCCTGCACCGCAGGAGACCTGTTTGACCCCCTGGGTTGGGAAGATCCCACTCTAGCATTCTTGGCTGGAGAGTCCTATGGGGACTACAGTCCAGGGGTTGCAAAGAGTCGGACACGACTGAGCAACTGACACACTTGCTACCCCCTAGGTGGATCCTCCCCGTAAAGGCAGAAGGGAAAAGGCTTGGGCTGGGTCCTCCCTGACAGGCTTGCTGCCTCCGGAGTAGACGGAAGCCATGACTTCCTGTGAGTCTGTGAAGCAGGGCCCAGGCCATGGCACGGAGGACGCTGCAGTCTGCCGCCTCTTGTGGGACAGACGAAGACAGTCGGGGCCTCCCTGCGGCCATCGGGGCCCTACACTCAGACAGCGCGGTGGACTGTCCCCTTCTACCCAGCTCACCTCAGCCGGCCACTGCTGTAACTTCTGTCCCCTGGGGAGGTGACCCTCTTACCTGGCTTTTTGAGGTCAGGCTCTGCAGAGGTGAAGGTCCCAGGGGGTCCTGATTCTGCTTCCCTGTCTGGGAGACGAGAGTGTCTGGATCCTTGCAGGGAAAGACAGAAAGTTCATCGGCCACAAGAGGACAGGGTCAAGGGGAGACTACATCCAAATGCCTCCCTCCTCTTCCTCTTGTGCTTCGGGCTGCTGCCTCATGCTTCTTCCTCCCTCTACCTCCCAGAAGTTGTGCTGAGAGAAAACAATGCTGACCAGAGGAGAGATCCACCCTGGGCTGGTGTTTGCAGTGTGTGTGTGTGTGTGTATGTATGTGTCTCCAGAGGCTGGAACCACACAGCTCCTTGGATGAACCCCAAGGCAACCCAGCTCCTGATTGGTGGTTGCCGTGGAGACCCACCTAAGCCTCTTCCACCTGAGCTGTATTATCTGAACAGGGAGTCTATTTGACCTGACAGTCACCTGAGAAGACCCAGGGGGTAAGAGCAGGCCCGTGTCCAGATGGCCTTCTCTGCCCTGGCCTCCCCCAGCTGGCGCTCAGGCTGGCACAAGCTGAGGAGCCAGGGCATGCTCGCCGCACCCTCTGTAGAGCCCTAGGAGGACCTGCTCAGAGCAGATGTTTCCAGCTACCAGCTGGCCGGTTCCTGGCCAGAGCACGCTCTTTCCACCCACTCCCTCCACCAGCAGAGGAGTGATTCAGATGCCGAGGGCAGGAACTCTCACCTTTAATCACTACCCCCTCACCTGCCCTCCTCTTGGCTCATGAAAATTCTCTCCTTCCCTCAAGGCAAGCTCAAGTGCACAGAGTTCCTCTGATGCTCCGGAGGAGGGGTGAGGCTGCGGAAATAATCCCGGCGGAGGAGGCAGGGTAGACTGTGATTACTGACTTTGAGATAAGACAGGGGGCTGGCAGGAGTGGGCCCGTAGCTAGTCCTTCTGTTTCCATTCTTCCGAGTCCCGCACTCGCCTCTGGGCCTCCTGCCTGTCTCTGTGCCCTGCACACTGTCACGTGGAGACTTTTCAAGCTACGGGTCCCGTGTGGGCCAGCCTGACCCCATCAGACATTAGAAACTGATGCCCGCTGCCCCGTGGGGGCATCCGGGGTGCCCTAGTGGGCACTAAGCTGCCTTGTAATAGATCTCAAGTGGTGCCGTAATGGGTAGTACCAGGTACCAGGCAATAGAGTGACTTCTGGATATGTCTAGTCCTGAGTGTATCGAAAATAAAGCAGAAAGCGTCACCAAGAGGAAACAAAGCCATGCCTGGTGAACCACCTCACTCCACTCACCTGGCTGCCTGCATGTTTTGACTGTGTCCCTGAGTGCTAGGCCGCTTTGTGCTTCCTTTGTGGGCCGATCCATTAGATAGATCTGCCTTTTCCCCCTCCAGCTGCTCAAGCAGTGCTCTGGAGTCAGGAGCCCCATCATAGACCTCCCCTGACCAGTTCACAGCACAACAGTCCCAGTGATGGGGAAGGTCCCTCGGGGATAGGACACTCCCACATTTTTAGGAGCTTAAGTTGACCTCCTCACACTCACAGATCCACGGCGGCCCTCACACCCAGGAAAAGTCACAGCCAGAGCAAGCTGGGGCGGGTAAGCAGGAGTCCCCACCTCTGAACATCCCACCACCATGCTGACACAAGGGCAAACATTCCAAGGGGTTTCCATGCTGGCAGGGAGGGGACCAGCAGGATGAGAAGGCTCTGGTCTCTCTTCGGGAAAGTTGCTAGAAGTGGTAAGAAGAGGCCAGTGACTAAGTCACAAGTTCGTTCATGCAGCACAGATGTCCAGAGCACTCTTCTGTGCAGGCAGGATACCAGATGCTGGCTGAGGGTTCACAATCCCCTTCCTCACCCCTCTCACTCCACACTTCCCAGCCAAAACCCCTTGAGGCTAGGTCAGATGAGGAGAAGATGGAATTCTTGGAATTTCCCTGGTTGTCCAGTGGTTAGGACTCTGCACTTCCACTGCTGAGGACACGCGTTTAATCCCTAATTGGGGAACTAAGATTCTTCAAGCCTTGAGGCACAGCCAAAAAAAGAAAAAAAGAATTATTTAAAAGAAGAAGAAGAACATGGAATTCTTACAGGAGATTGCAGAGCAGGGACAGAATTAGAGTTCGGCGCAAAATGCCTTTTTCTTCCTGCTGTGTAGTCTTGGGTCAACTACAGACCATTCTATTTGAATGAAAAAATTCACCCCATGGATTAGGCTTAAAACCTCACCTTCACACACACACACACACACACACACACACACACACACAAATTAATGTAAATGAGATCATGCCAACTCTGAGCCATTAAAGGAAGATCAGTCTGCAGCGGTGTGCTAAGGACTCCTGACCTGTGGCTCTGGGGAACGCACACACAGATGACTAGTTTCTCAGCGTCCTCCCCTCCCAACACAGCTGGCCCCTTCCTGCTACTTTTCAGCGACACCTCTGCCCAGAGGAGGGGGGGTTATGCCTTCCTACTTCCCTCCCTCGCTCACCGCCTTGACACCGTAACTCAAAGACAACTTGGTGTTTNCTCTTAATCTGCATCGTCTAACTATTTATCTACCTAAAATAATGAAAGGGAACTAGGGAGAGAGACATAATACATCTCTCATTCATTTATTCACTAGGTGTCTGTTGACCATCTACCCTGTGCTAAACTGTACCTTGATGCCCGCTTTCTATGGAATTCACTCACCACTGACTTCTTTTAGGCTCTGCCCTATGGTTTGACCGATCTTGAGAGCTTGGGCAAAACTAGCTAGCTGTCCATCAAAGATTCATGCCCCTCTTCCAGAGTGAGACATGCTTTGGGGAAGCTGCTGTCCAACCAGGGACCCCATTACCCAGCCTCTTTCACATCCATACAGGAGCATGTGACGATGAAATGCGGATGGAAGGCCTGGCTTATGAAACACCGCTGTGCGATTCTCCACTTCCCCTCTTCCTCCCACTTGCTGATGCTCGGTAAGGACTCTGAGGCCCCTGGAGGGTGGTAGAGCCCCAATTTTGAAAGAGCCCAGGTCCCTAAATTACTATGTGGCAGGCCACCCATCAGTCATCCATGTTGAACTCTAATATGTGCAAGCAATGTATTGGGTCAAACACTAAGACTTGGGGTTTCTCTCTCACAGTGTTTGGCACTCTCATGATTAGTGCAAACCCTGTGGGAAGGGATGGATGTGGAAACTTTCTGCCTTCCTTGGTTCCTGGACATCAGAGATCTTCTTGATGGGTCCCCTCTGGTTTCTCCATCTTCATCCCAAAGAACCAATTACTCCACCCTACCTTGTCTCATGCCTTTGTGTGCAGTGCATACTCTGTTCCAAACGCTGGGGGTCCGGGGGGCTGTCTTACTCATCCCTGAAAAATCTACCCCAGTGGTGAGCCTCAGTGAACCTTCTGTCTGCCCAGCTGCCCCCTCCTCTCCAGTCTCTAAAGCTTCATTCTTCTCTCTGTGTATACAATCAATCCTCATTACTCACAGTTGCAAAGCTGTCTACTCACTAAAATGTATTTGTAATCCCCAAATCAATACTCAAAGCACTTTTGTGGCCATTCTGGACATGTGCAAAGTGTTAAAAATTCAACATTCCCAACTGAAGTGAAACGAGGCCATCTCCTGTCTTCCTGTTTTGGCTCTCAGATGGTCAATAAATATCCTTCCCCTGGCCTATTTAGTGTCCACTTTGTGCCTTTTGCTGGTGATTTCACTGTCTAAAATGGTCCCCAAGTGCAGTGCTGAAGTGCTGTCAAGTACGAGAAGGAGAGAATGCATGGCTTAGATGCACTTCATTTAGGCATTAAGTTGCAAGTTATGTTGCTGTTGGCTGTGAGTTCAATGTCAAAGAATCAACAATGCACAAAAATAAGGAGTCTTTGAACAGAAATACACAGGAGACAAGGTTGTGTACTGACTGGCTGATGAAAATGTTCTAACCGGAGGCTCACAGGAACCTAACCGTGTGTTTCCCCTAGGAGCGGTGGTTCAGGGCTGGCAGTGACATTCAGAACATGATGACTGCAAATAATGAGAATCAGGGGAGCATCACATTGTTGGCTGAACTTCCCTGCAGAATAAGGACTGCTCAAGGGCTAGGAGCCCAAGCCCCAGCGTGTGGTGAGAGGTCAATGCATTTAGAGAAGGTGGCAGCCAGAGCACCCTGAGCCTGCTGTCTGCACCCAGCAAATGCCCTGGACTTGCCTCTGTCCTCCTGAGCCTGAGATGAGCTGTCACGGGCTCGAGGACCCACAGACCACAGACATAAGTAGACAGGAGTGGACTGTGAGGGGCTGAGGTCACCCACAGGTGGGAATGTGCAGAGGCCAGTGGAAGCAGGTGATGTGGGGGCTGTGGGAGGGTGGTCTGGGAGCCTGGGCACTCGACAGTGTGGGAAGCCAGTCCAGGTCCAGGGGTAAGAAAGCAGGAAAGTCACTTCCGCTCAACCCGGAAATGCTTCTGGGAGGAGGCTGAGTACCAGCAAATCAACGGGAGAGGGGAGCCAGGATGTGCCCTGCATCAGAGGGATAAAACCTGAAATGACATGAGCTGGTGCAGGCCCTCTGGGTGGGTACTGACTCGGGGCCTGAAGGGATGCCTCGGGCCTGGGAAGGAAAAGAGGTGGTGTTAGTGAAAGATAAGGAGCAGCTGTGATGTGCAGGGTGAAACAAATTGTCACATGTGGATCTGAATGTAGATTCTGAAATCAGTTTCCAGAGAAGAATGCTGGTGAGTCCAGACCGATAGTAGCAGCTTGGTAGTACACTGCCTGGCTCCCGGAATAGTGCCCCGACTGGTGTGGAGGATGACGGAGAGGGTGGAATTGTCTGGAAATCCTGACTTGATGGTGGGGAGTCACGATACCCTAGGGGAGGAGCAGAAAGGAGGGGAAGCTGACTTGGGGTCCCTTGGCGGTGTGGATGGGGAGGGCGAGGTGTCTTCATGACTCCCAGGAAGACAGACCCAGTGACCAGCCCCACACATGGAGGATGGGTTTAGTGGAGAAGTGAAAGTTGGTCAGTCGTGTCCGACTCTTTGAGACCTCTTGGACTATACAGTCCATGGAATTTTCCAGGCCAGAATACTGGAATGGGTGGCCTTTCCCTTCTCCAGAGGATCTTCCCAACCCAGGGATCGAACCCAAGTCTCCTGCATTGCAGGCGGATTCTTTACCAACTGAGCCATAAGGGAGGTGGGTTTGGCTGAAGATAAAGACCTGGGGGTCATCTGGGTCAAGGGAAACATTCGATGTTGGACACAGGGGACTGACTCAGCTCACATGGGACCGGAAGAAAGCCTGGGATTGACTTACAGGCCCAGCGGAGGGGCGGGCTGAGAAGCGCTTGGGAACCTAACCCTGCGCACTTGTTTCCGCTGCATTCCCACCGCAGTCAGCTCTAAGGAATCAAGGGGAGCTAAGTGGACATTGTTCGGTAATGTGTCTCCCTGCTGCTGCTGCTGCTGCTAAGTCGCTTCAGTCGTGTCCAACTCTGTGCGACCCAGTAGACGGCAGCCCACCAGGCTCCCCCGTCCCTGAGATTCTCCAGGCAAGAACACTGGAGCGGGTTGCCATTGCCTTCTCCCATGTGTCTCCCTAGCATCCAGTCATCGTCCTGTGATGGCCCAAGTGATGGGAAGTCTGTGAACTTTTAGAAGCGTGGGGACTTCCCTAGTGACCCAGCGACTAAGACTCTGCACTCCCAAGGCAGGGGCCCTGGGTTCAATCCCTGGTTGAGGAATTAGGTCCCACACGCCACAACTAAAGATTACACATGCTGCGAGGAATATCAAAGATCCAAGACCCAATACAGCCAAATAAGTAAATAAATTTTAAAAATAAAGAAAAGAAGGAGAAGAAGGAAAGAAAGTGCTGATCATGCAGAGTTAGCAGGCACCTGCTGGCAGGAGGTCAGGGGAAACACCTCAGAGAGGTTGAGGATGGGAGGTTGAGGTCAGTGTCGGTCCTCTGCAGCTCGCATCCACATTGCGTCCCCCTGGGCCCCGGCAGCTCAGAGGGCAGCTCTGGCAGGCAGTTCTGTTTGAACTCTGTTCTGTTTGAGGTTCCTTTAATTGACAACACCCCAGCCCAGGCCTGGGAAGCACACTGAGCCCATGGACAAGTGTTGTTCCCAAATGTGAGGTGCTCAGTATAACTGGGGACGATTTTCAACCAGTGGGGGGATGCGAGTGGTCAAAGTAACATTCCACATTCCCACCCACCAGGGGGACGGTCCTTGGAAGGCAGGCCGCCCCAAGTCCCAGGGGCTTCCTGGGGCTCGCACCCTGTTGTCCTCAGGATTGGTCCTGAAAACACACTCAGGTGGTTCCTCCGCCTTCCTGCCTCACTCTCCTTGTGCCCTCCTCACTCCTGTTTCCCAAGTCACCTCCCAAATCCTGGGCTCTGCACCCAAACCTCGGGCTCTGCTTCCGGGATGGCCCCAGAGGGAAAGCCAAGAATAGGGGCGTGGTCTGTGACGTTAAATGCCACCAAGACTTCAGGCAGAATGATGCCAAGGAAGAAGCATTGGCAGCAGGGAGGTGGCGCAGGCCACTGGGGGACGCTGCCGTTGGAGCACTGGGCTGGGAGCAGTACCCCTGGAGCTGCACCCCAGGGTGCAGAGGCTGTTCCCGCTCCATGAGAGCTTTAACCCGGGGCTCAGTGCCTCCCTCAGTCTCCAGGAAGAAGGTAAACTTCTAAACCAGAGTTTACTGACGATTCTATCAGTTCCTTCAGTCGCTCAGTCATATCCGACTCTGCAACCTCACAGGCTGCAGGCCAGGCCTCCCCGTCCATCACCAACTCCCAGAGTTCACTCAGACTCATGTTCATCGAGTCAGTGATGCCATCCAACCATCTCATCCTCTGTCATCCCCTTCTCCTCCCACCTTCAATCTTTCCCAGCATCAGGGTCTTTTCAAATGAGTCAGTGCTTTGCATCGGGTGGCCAAAGTATTTTGGCCATTGGAGTTTCAGCTTCAGCATCAGTCCTTCCAATGAATGTGCAGGACTGATTTTCTTTAGGATGGACTGGTTGGATCTCCTTGAAGTCCAAGGGACTCTCAAGAGTGTTCTCCAACACCACAGTTCAAAAGCATCAATTCTTCGACACTCAGCTTTCTTTATAGTCTTCTTTATAGAAGATTCTATAGACAAGACGAATCAGGGAGTTTTCACTGTGTCTTGCACTGCAAACTCTGTCAGTTTCCTTTGGACACTGACCCTGCTCAGCCTATCTTTCCAGCCACAACCAGGGCACCCTTTTCTGCTGGATCCTGTCTCCTAATCCTGGACACCCCATCTCCACACGGTCAGGCTGCCTCTCTCAGGAGCCTCCTCCGGGAGGGCTGGGCTCACATACCCAGGGATGCTGGGAGGTAAGCCCAGCATGAGGCTTGAGGCACTGAGTGCTCCTGTCCTCCTGGGGTTCCCACATCAGTCATGCATCTCCTCCCACAGCAGCTTTTTATAGAGAAGACATGCCAAGGACAAGATTAAGGCTGATCTAATACAATCTCTCCTGCCCATCAGAGTGGACGCCTTGTTGTTGTTCTCGAAGGGCTGAGAACAGTTCTCTCTGGAAGACTTTCCCCCGAGATGTTCTCCAATAGACTCACAAATGGCTAGAATTCCCTCTAGGAACTCCAAGCGCTCAGTTTTTCCTTCACCACCTCTGCCCCTCCCTGCACATCCCAGCCCTCATCCACTTCCCCAGCAAAGGATGACTTGACACCAGGGTTGGGTGTCAAGGGTGGAGGTGCAGTAGGCAGGCTCATCTGTGTCCTCAGAGGCTCCCAGCCAGAGGAGGGAGCCAGGCCTTGTGCTTCTGGGCTGGGGGTTGCTGCAGAGACTCAGAGATATACCTCCCTCCCCTAGAGCAACCCCTGGCCTCCCGGCTCCCGTGTGTCTCCCATATCATCCACACCTCATTCTTGACCCTGGGCTGTTCCCCTGAGAATCCCAGAGCGGCAGGGGGCTTGGCTGTCCTTTACTCCCACACCTACTAAGTTCAGAAAGGGCAAGCGGCTAGCTCAGACCGTACAGCAAGTGAGTAACAAAGCAAATCCCGCGAACAGCCAGGCTCTTCTCTTCCAAACCATTGCCCTGCCCGCTGCCGCCTTGGTGTATCCACAAATCAGGCAGAAGCCTGTGGGTGTGTAGACCTTAAGCCTCAGCCATGGCCACCTACACATCTCATTTTCTGTGTGTAACAAGTATGTTTATCTAGAGAGGGTGAGGTGGTATGTGTGTGGAGTGGAATTCCATATTTCGTGAAAGTGTTCGTTGCTCAGTCTTGTCTGATTCTTTGTGACCCCCTGGGCTGTAGCCCACCGGGCTCCTCTGTCCATGGAGTTCTCCAGGCAAGAATACTGGAGAGGGTTGCCATGCCCTCCTCCAGGGGATCTTCCCGACTCACGGAACGAACCTGGGTCTACCGCATTGCAGGCAGTTTCCTTACTGTCTGAGCCACCAGGGAAATCTATGTTACTTACTCTTCTCATAATTCTGGAAGCCTGCTTGGAAGAGGAAATATTTCAGCCATCTCCCAGTTACAGATTTACTTGCTGGGCTGATGAAGGAGGGCCGCTAGAGACAGGAGGGGTGGGATAGAAATCTGGGGCTGATGAAGGAACCAGGACTCGTGGTGTCACTGTGGGCTGAGGCTGAGCACCCATCCTGTAGCAGACCCCGTGCTGGCTGCTGGAAGTTGCCAGAAGGCAGCAGCAGGCTCTCCAGTGCTCAGGGATCTTTTCCCAGAAGATAAGCCAAAGGGCTTTAACCTCCTGCTGCCAAACAAGCAATCAGGAAAGCAGAAAGACCAGAGCCATCCAATCCACCCCAAGCCCGGTGGGCTACAGCCCAGGGGGTCACAAAGAATCAAAAAGAAGCAAAGCAAGCGGCAACTGTGTGTTGAGGCACCAGCGTGTTCCTTGCGGGGCTGAGAGGCAGCTTTCTCTTCTGGGTGGAGACCAAGGGCCTTGTTGAAGTTGCCAGATGCCTAGAGTCTCTGGACACTTCATGGAGAGGAAACCGGAAACAGGGATTGAAAAAGTTAAGATTTAGACTCTGGCATGGACCACAGCGGAAGCAATCTAGCTGCCCAACAGTTGCGGGGGCAGGGGCTGCTTGCAGGCTAGGTACCTCGGTATCCCAGACTTGATCCTGTCGTGATAGTTGTGATGACAAAGCACGCTTCTGGGTGCCCACCCTGTGAGAAGCAGCAGACCGATCGGGCGGGCGCGCCCCGGGGTGGAGCAGGGAGGTAAGGAGCGTGGAAGAGACACCCGTGCCAAGGTGGAGTTACATTATTAGCCTGGGTGAAAACAGGGACGGCGCCTGTGCTGGAGTTCTTTTCAGAAGATGCAAATTGCAAGCCCGAAGTATTATACAAAAAAGGACTCTTGAAGCAAAAAAGAACTTGATCCATTTATTTCCTAGCCGGCAACTCCTCTGTTTCCACCGAGCTCACATATTTTATTGACATACATGAAGCTCAGAGAAAACTGAAGCGCTTCTTTTGAGCCTGCTCATTTCTTCAAAGGGTAGTTGAGTTCATACTGCCTGCCTTTCTTGGTTTTCTCAGCAGGCTGAAAAAGGACATGCGCATAATTGTTTACTGGTAGGAACTAAAGCTTCTTCCTGTATTTAAACTCAGGAAACCTCTCTTGGGGAATGTGTACTGCCAACTATCTGGACTATACTATACAGGGTGAAAACAAATTGCACAAGACCACGATTATGGGACTTACTTGTTTTGTGACTTCACCAAAGAAGGACTAAACACAGACATCCAACCTCAGGGATTCCCTTGGTAGTCCAGTGGCTGGGAATCCAACTGCCAACACAGGAGACGTGGGTTTGATCCCTGGTCGGGAGACAGCCAAGTAAGTAAATAAATAAATAAATAAAAGAAATCCAATCTCATAATTCATTGTTAGAGTAATTACGTCCATGAGGGAAAGTAAGTTGCAATCATATTGCAATTTGCATTGCACCTGGAAATTTACAAAACACTTCCCCATCCTCGGTCTCATTTTACTAACAAATACTGCTCCTCTCTCACAGAGCCTGATGAGGAGGGCAGACAGAGTCCTGCGTGCTGGAGCCATCAGGAACTCTCAGGGCTCACCCTTATCACTACCACAGCTGGCCTCTGTAAGGCCATGGCCATTTCAGGCAACCTCATTCTCGCAGTGGCCCCACGATGGTGTTCTTTGTTCCCCATTTTGCCAGTGAGAAAACGAAAGCTCAGAGGATGGCTGTTGAAAGTTTCAGAGCTGCAGCTGGCCAGCTCTGAAGGCCAGAGCCTTTGTGTTACGCCAGGGGCCGGAGCTGACCCGTGGTTCCAGCAGTGGCTGTGCCGAGCCGCAGGCCTGCTCGAGGTGATGGGTCAGGGACGGAGCCCGGCTCCCAGAGCTGGACCTGGGGCCAGGGCCTCACTCCCGTGGCTTGTGAGACAAGGAGCCAACACTAGACATGACCGCCGTCCTCCCTGCCCCCGTGCAACCTGGCCCAGAGCCCCAGGTGCACAGAACGGTCCAGCAGGCCGCCCCCAGCCACCCTCCTTGCCTCCTCCTTCTCAACCTTTATTTACTGGGGCAAACTCAGCCACCCCCAGCTCCCTCATCTGAGGGAACAGACAAGGGATGTCCTGAGCTGCAGTGCTCAGAATTCCCCGCTGAACCCTGCATCTACCTGTTAACACAGAAGTCAGGCGCCACACCTGAGAGGCTGCTCAGAGAGCTCGGCGGAGCTCCTCTGGTCCACCTCAGTCCCCAGGGCACCTGAGCCAGTGCTTGTGGCAACCACAGCCCCCTGCCCCTGTTACCTGGCATCATCCTGCACTCAGACCGCCCTCCCCCACGGCGAAGCAGACACAGAGGCACTCAAGCCCGGGCTCCAGCTGGGAGACCAGCTATTGTACTCATCACACGCAGAGCCACTCTGTCCCCAGGGGTTCACTGAAGCCCCAGCGACCCAGGGTCCTAGGGCGGCCTCCCACTTTGGGATCTTGAAATTTGGTGCTATCAAATGATGCTTGTTGATAATGCATCTTCTGCCAAAGACTGCCTTATACATAGTAGGCACTACACACATCGGTTAATATATATGTATTTATATAGAATTATGGCTTCCCTGATATTCTCAGTGAAGAATCAGCCTTCAATGCAGGAGACCCTGGTTTGATTCCTGGATCAGGAAGATTCACTGGAGAAGGGATAGGCTACCCACTCCAGTATTCTTGGGCTTCCCTTGTGGCTCAGCTAATAAAGAATCCACCTTCAATGTGGGAGACCTGGGTTCGATCCCTGGGAAGATCCACTGGAGAAGGGAAAGGCTCCCCACTCCAGTATTCTGGCCTGGAAAATTCCATGGACTGTATAGTCCATGGGGTTGCAAAGAGTCAGACATGACTCAGCAACTTTCACTTTCATTTTCATAATTATATGCAATAGAAGATCAAACTAAATTTTTAAAAAAGTAGATACTAAGACCCAGACTAGAGACTTCCCTGGTGGTCCAGTGGTTAACTCTGGGCTTCTATTGTATGGGGCACAGGTTTAACCCCTGTTGGGGAACTAAGATACTGCAACCAGTGTGGTGTGGCAAAAAAAAAAAAAAGGAGTTCTTAGACCCAGACCACGGTCTTAAAATTACATTTATCCCTGAAACTAATGGTTTCTTGGAAAGAAGCTGATTCCAGGTCTGGGCAAAGTGAAAGTGAAGTCACTCAGTTGTGTCTGACTCTTTGAGACCCCGTGGACTGTAGCCCACCAGGCTCCTCCGTCCATGGGATTCTCCAGGCAAGAATACTGGAGTGGGTTGCCATTTCCTTCTCCAGGGGATCTTCCTGACCCAGGGATTGAACCCAGGTCTCCTGTATTGCAGGCAGACTCTTTAACCTCTGAGCCACCAAAGAAGAGGTCTGAGCAGGAAACAAACGAACCCAGAACTTTGTAGAGTATGTAGCAAGAAAATAATCAAAGGTGGCTAGGGTCTATAGACTGGATGGTAATGTTGGATTTAAGTGGTTTTACGAAGTACCCAGCCATGTTAGGGAGATGCACATGGCAAGGACCTGTGGACAGACCCTCATAAATGTTGGCAGCCTGTAGGAGCTGATGGGGGCCTCCAGCCAGCAAGAAACCAGGGCCCTCAGTTTCAGAACCTCAAAGAAATGCTTCTGTCAGCAACTTGATTGAGCCTGGAAGCAGAGTCTTCCCCAGTCACATTTTCAGATGAGAACACATCCCAGCTGACACCTGGATGGTAGCCTGGAGATTCTAAGCTGAGGACCCAGCTAAGTTTGTGGTACTACTGTTACATAGCAAAAGAACACTAGTACAGTTTTCCATTTCAGTCCCAGGCCACAGGTAGGGAAGGCAGCACTCCCCTTCCCCCACCTACCCTTGTCCCAGTACATGTATTCCCAGCTAGGTGAACGCTGCGGACCACGGCAGCTTGGACCCAGGAACTGCGGAGGAGATGAGATGATGCTCATGTCTCCTCAAGCCCCCTCCCTGCAGGAGGTTGGCCACCTGCCACCCTCTCTAGACAGACAGGCAGCAGACTCGTTCCTCACAGGAACACAGGAAGAAGCCAGGGGCTGCCTGGAGATGAGCAGTTGGACCAGACCAGGATAGATGGTGTGCCTGTGACAGGGGTCAGCACCTCCCCCTTCTCCAAGGCAAAACTGCCAAGACCACCCACTTGTAGCTTTCTGGACAAACTGGGGAAAGATGGGAAAGAGTCATGAAATGTAGAGAATCCCAAAATCCGCAGGAGGGGGTGGGGGATGAGGAAGCTGAGCGAGGCTCCCCTCAGCTGCCTCCTCCTGCCCCTGAGGTTTGCCTCTACCCTTTCTCTTCCTGTAGCCTGGGGCATCCTTCCACCAGCAGTTCACAGCTGATCTTTCTCTGCTCCAAAAAGAAAAACAAGGCCACTTCCTCCCTGACACTCTCTAATGCACGTACCCAATCGTGGCCGCCTCTGAGATATCTCTACAACCATGTTTTATTTTCATCACACTACCATCTGAAGTGACTCTGTATTCTTTTTGCTATTATCTGTCCCTACTTGTCCTACTAGAATGCAAACTCAAGCCTCATCTGTCTCCTTCCTGGTTATTTCCCTAAGCACGCATCAGTGCAAGCCTCCAAGAATTATTTGTTGAATGAATGAGCTCTTAATCAATGCGGTGCCATTCCAGTGCTTCTGATGTCATGCTATCTCATTGGAAGCACACTAATGCTGGCAGGGCCACCTCTCAGGCCTGCGCACTTGGCCTAAGGATAATTTCACAGGCTCTGAGCCCAACTGTTTGAAACCCGGGTCTGTCTCTTCCTACCTTTGTGATCTTTCTTTCTTTCTTTCTTTTTTTTGGTTGGGAGGGGGTGTGGCAGCTGGGGAGCAGGGATGGGGCAGTGTTTCCATGCCCCAAGGCGTTCAGGATCTTAGCTCCCTGACCAGGAGGGAAGTGCAGTACCCTAACCACGGGGATGGTAGGGAATCCCCTAAACCTGAATTTCTTCATCTGTAAAACAAAATCATAATGAAACTACCTACCTTGTAGGTTACTATGAGAATTAAAAGAGATTAGCACAGAGTCTGGCACAGAACAAACAATAAATATAACTTTTTCAGCCTCAAACCAACAGCACACCAACTTTTAACAACAAACACTTTCTTGCCCTGCTAGCTATCCTCTCTTGGCTTTATCTTTTATTTTTCCCCTACTTTTGTTTCTCCTTTGGTCCTGCTGTTCTGCCCTTAGTTCAGTTCAGTTGCTCAGCGTCACTCTTTGTGACCCCATGGACTGCATCACGCCAGGCCTCCCTGTCTATCACCAACTCATGGAGCTTACTCAAATTCGTGTCCATCGAGTCAGTGATGCCATCCAACCATCTCATCCTCTGTCATCCCCTTCTCCTTCTGCCTTCAATCTTTCCCAGCATCGGGGTCTTTTCTAATGAGTCAGTTCTTCGAATCAGGTGGCCAAAGTATTGGAGCTTCAGCTTCAGCATCAGTCCTTCCAATGAATATTTAGGACTGATTTCCTTTAGATGGACTGGTTGGATCTCCTTGTAGTCCAAGAGACTCTCAAGAGTCTTCTCCAACACCACAGTTCAAAAGCATCAATTCTTCGGTACTCAGCTTTATTTATAGTTCAACTCTCACATCCATACATGGCTACTGGAAAAACCAGAGCTTTGACAAGATGGACCTTTGTTGGCACAGTAATGTCTTTGCTTTTTAATATGCTGTCTAGAATGGTCATAACTTTTCTTCCAAGAAGCAAGTGTCTTTTAATTTCATGGCTGCAGTCACCATCCGCATTGATTTTGGAGCCCCCCAAAATAAAGTCAGCCACTGTTTCCATTGATTCCCCATCTATTTGCCATGAAGTGATGGAACCGGATGCCATGATCTTAGTTTTCTGAATGTTGAGTTTTTAAGCCAGCTTTTTCACTCTCCTCTTTCACCTTCATCAAGAGGCTCTTTAGTTCCTCTTCACTTTCCACGATAAGGGTGGTGTCATCTGCATATCTCAGGTTATTGATATTTCTCCCGGCAATCTTGATTCCAGCTTGTACTTCTTCCAGCCCAGCGTTTCTCATGATGTACTCTGCAGATAAGTTAAATAAGCAGGGTGACAATATACAGCCTTGACGTACTCGTTTCCTGATTTAGAACCAGTCTGTTGTTCCATGTTCAGTTCTAACTGTTGCTTCTTGACCTGCATACAGATTTCTCAGAAGGCAGGTGAGGTGGTCTGGTATTCCCTTCTCTTGAAGAATTTTCCACAGTTTGTTGTGATCCACACAGTCAAAGGCTTTGGCAAGTCAATAAAGCAGAAGATATTTTTCTGGAACTCTGTTGCTTTTTTCCATGATCCAGTAAATGTTGGCAATTTGATCTCTGGTTCCTCTGCCTTTTCTAAATCCAGCTTGAACATCTGGAAGTTCATAGTTCACATATTGCTGAAGCCTGGCTTGGAGAATTTTGAGCTTTATTTTGCTAGTGTGTGAGATGAGTGCAATTGTGCAGCAGTTTGAACTTTCTTTGGCACTGCCTTTCTTTGGGATTGGAATGAAAACTGACCTTTTTCAGTCCTGTAGCCATTGCTGAGTTGTCCAAATTTGCTGGCATATTGAGTGCAGCACTTTCACAGCATCATCTTTCAGGATTTGAAACAGCTCAACTGGAATTCCATCACCTCCACTAGCTTTGTTCATAGCGATGCTTTCTAAGGCCCACTTGACTTCACATTCCAGGATGTCTGGCTCTAGATTAGGGATCACACCATCGTGATTATCTGGGTTGTGAAGATCTTCTTTTGTACAGCTCTTCAGTGTATTCTTTCCATCTCTTCTTAATATCTCCTGCTTCTGTTAGGTCCATATCATTTCTGTCCTTTATCGAGCCCATCTTTGCATGAAATGTTCCCTTGGTGTCTCTAATTTTCTTGAAGAGATCTCTAGTCTTTCCCGTTCTGTTCTTTTCCTCTATTTCTTTGCATTGATCGCTGAAGAAGGCTTTCTTGTCGCTTCTTGCTATTCTCCGGAACTCTGCATTCAGATGCTTATATCTTTCCTTTTCTCCTTTGCTTTTTGCTTCTCTTCTTTTCACAGCTATTTGTAAGGCCTCCCCAGACAGCCATTTTGCTTTTTTGCATTTCTTTTCCATGGGGATGGTCTTGATCCCTGTCTCCTGTACAATGGCACGAACCTCCATCCATAGTTCAACAGGCACTCTATCTATCAGATCTGGGCCCTTAAATCTATTCCTCACTTCCACTGTATAATCATAAGGGATTTGGTTATAAAGAAAATTGGAGTGAATGTAGTTGCACCAGGATTCATTCACACAGATATTCACAAGAAAGACTTGAACGAAGAATATTTAAAGAAGAATATCCCTCTGGGAAGGCAACAGAATTGACTCGGGTCAGGCTGCAATGGTGCAGGAGCGGCCAAGAGGAGCAACACCCTGCCTGAGGTCAGGGGTGGTGGCCGGGAGGAGCTACCCCATGCCCGAGGTCAGGGGCCATGGCCAAGAGGAGCAACCCCACATCCAAGGAACCGTGGCTGCGCGGGCGCAGGAGGGCCTAGAGGAGCTGCTCCATGTTCAAGGTCAGGAGGGCGGCAGTGAGGAGATACCCCTCATCCAAGGTAAGGAGTAGTGGCTGTGCTTTGCTGGAGCAGCCGTGAAGAGATACCCCACGTCCAAGGTAAGAGAAACCCAAGTAAGACAGCAAGTGTTGCAAGAGGCATCGGAGGGCAGCCACACTGAAACCATACTCACAGAAAACTAGTCAGTCTAATCACACTAGGACCACAGCCTTGTCTAACTCAGTGAAACTAAGCCATGCCCTGTGGGGCCACGCAAGACGGGCAGGTCATGGTGGAGAGGTCTGACAGAATGTGGTCCACTGGAGAAGGGAACGGCAAACCACTTCAGTATTCTTGCTTTGAGAACCCCATGAACAGTATGAAAAGGCAAAAAGATAGGATACTGAAAGAGGAACTCCCCAGTTCCGTAAGTGCCCAATATGCTGCTGGAGATCAGTGGAGAAATAACTCCAGAAAGAATGAAGGGATGGAGCCAAAGCAAAAACAATACCCAGCTGTGGATGTGACTGGTGATAGAAGCAAGGTCTGATGCTATAAAGAGCAATATTGCATAGGAACCTGGAATGTTAGGTCCATGAATCAAGGCAAATTGGAAGTGGTCAAACAGGAGATGGCAAAAGTGAACATCGACATTCTAGGAATCAGCAAACTAAAATGGACTGGAATGGGTGAATTTAACTCAGATGACCCTTATATCTACTACTGCGGGCAGGAATCCCTTAGAAGAAATGGAGTAGCCATCGTGGTCAACAAAAGAGTCTGAAATGCAGTACTTGGATGCAACCTCAAAATCGACAAAATGATCTCTGTTTGTTTCCAAGGCAAACCATTCAATATCACAGTAATCCAAGCCTATGCCCCAACCAGTAACGCTAAAGAAGCTGAATTTGAATGGTTCTATGAAGACCTACAAGACCTTTTAGAACTAACACCCCAAAAAGATGTCCTTTTCATTATAGGGGACTGGAATGCAAAAGTAGGAAGTCAAGAAACACCTGGAGTAACAGGCAAATTTGGCCTTGGAATACGGAATGAAGCAGGGCAAAGGCTAATAGAGTTTTGCCATGAGAACGCACTGGTCATAGCAAACACCCTCTTCCAACAACACAAGAGAAGACTCTACACATGGACATCACCAGATGGCCAACACCGAAATCAGATTGATTATGTTCTTTGCAGCCAGAGATGGAGAAGCTCTATACAGTCAGCAAAAACAAGACCGGGAGCTGACTGTGGCTCAGATTATGAACTCCTTATTGCCAAATTCAGACTTAAATTGAAGAAAGTAGGGAAAACTACTAGACCATTCAGGTATGATCCCAAGTCAGTAGGTACCCAATATGTTACTGGAGAAGGGTGAAGAAATAATTCCAGAATGAAGAGACAGGACCAAAGCAAAAACATCACCCAGTTGATTTCCTTTAGGATTAACTGGTTAGATTGCCTTGCAATTCAAGGGACTCTCAAGAGTCTTCTCCAACACCACAGTTCAAAAGCATCAATTCTTCGGCTTTCAGCTTTCTTTATAGTCCAACTCTCACATCCATACATGACTACTGGAAAAACCATAGCTTTGACTAAATGGACCTTTGTTGATAGTGTCTCTGGTTTTTAAATTTATTTATTTTTTGGTCTTTGCTTTTTAATATGCTGTCTAGATTTGTCATGGCTTTTCTTCCAAGGAGCAAGCATCTTTCAATTTCATGGCTGCAGTCACCATTTTCAGTGATTTTGGAGCCCAAGAAATAAAGTCTCTCACTGTTTCCATTGCTTCCCCCTCTATTTGCCATGAAGTGATGGGACCGGATGCCATGATCTTTGTTTTCTGAAAGTTGAATTTGAAGCCAAATTTTTCACTCTCTTCTTTCCCTTTCATCAAGAGACTCTCTTTAGTTCTTCTTCGCTTTCTGCCGTAAGTGTGGTATCATCTGCATATCTGAGGTTAGCTTTATCTGTAAGAATGTTCGTTTTCATTCTTGATATTGGCTGTCAGTTTGAGGCTGGACTTATCTTCCTGAATCAGCATCAACAGAAGTTCGTCACTTTTACTGGTTTTTCAAGGACCAGTTTCTAGGTTCGTTTGTCCTCTCTCATGTATGTGTTTCCCTGCATCCTTTTTAATCTTAAAGCCTAATTTATGCATAATAAGGTGCACAGACCATTCTCTGAGTTTTAATAGTTGCATTTACACTGTATGCCCAACATTCTGAGTCAATATATAGAAACATTTATCACCCCAGAAAGTTCCCTTTTGCCTCTTCTAGTTAACTCCCCACCCTCCCCAGAGGCAACAACTGTTTCGATTTCTATCTCTATAGACGAGTCCTGCCTCTTCTAGAAACTGATATAAATGAAATCATACAGTGTGCTCTTTTGCATACGGTTTCTTTTGCTCAATAATTTTAAAAAATAATTTCAAATTTAAAGAAAAGTTACAAGATTGGTAAGAGAACTCCATATCCTTCCTTCTCACCCAGATTTCCACAACTGCTAACATTTCATTTGCTCATTTCCTCTATTTTTTGAGCTCTCCATATAATCCATTGTCATTGGTCTTTTCCTATGTCATTTGAGAACAACCTTCAGACAAAAATGGGCAGTTACCTTTAAGTACTTCAGGGTGGGCATCCCCCAAAACAAAGAGCCCTCCCCTCCAGCCTCCAGGTGTGAACACAGGAGGTGGGGACAAGGCAGGGGTCCACCTGGAGTATTGTCTGCGACAACCAGAGCTTAGAGTTCATAAATAAGTATAAATGCTCTTCCTTCCATGATATACTTTAAAAAAAAAATCAATTGGGATTTATCTTCTGTTGGAGAATGACCTCTTTCCCCTGTGAATACAGTCATTATTGACAAGAGTCAATTTGTTGTCTTGCTCTTCTCCAGCCAAGGCTGTCCTCAAAACCACAGCTGGACAATTGAACATACGCTTTCTAGGGATTTCGAATCTGGACAGATTCATGCAAAGGATGGAAAGCTGCATCGTTGGTACAGGAGTGAGTCTCTTTGGGGGTGTCAGGGCATGTCAGGAATTCACACACCTCTATAGGGGTTGCAAGGAAAGGCATGGGGGGGCGGTGCTTTCTAGGTAAACAGAAGCTTCAGGTCAGAGCTGAGTTAGAACTAAAGGAAGCGGGCTTCCCTGATGGCTTAGCAGTAAAAAATCTGCCTACCAATGTAAGCGACGCAGATTTGATCCCTGGGTCAGGAAGATCCCCAGAATTGCCTGGGAAATATCATGGACAGAGGAGCCTGGAGGGCTGCATGGGGTCATAAAAAAAAAAAAAAAAAAAAAACTAAAGGAAAAGCACTGTTTGTTGGGCTGCTGGGGGCACGGGGTGGGGAGCCCTGCTGGCTGGCAGAGGGTCAGAACCTATATCAGTTCTCAAACTTGAGCTTGCCTCAGAAGCCGCCAGAGGGCTTGTCAAAAACCCAGACTGCTGGGCCCACCCCCAGAGCTTCTGTCATTGGGACCAAAATTTGGTCCATTCCAGTTCAGTTCAATTCAGTCCCTCAGTCGTGTCCGACTCTTTGCGATCCCATGAACCGCAGCATGCCAGGCCTCCCTGTCCATCACCAACTCCCGGAGTTCACCCAAACTCATGTCCACTGAGTCACTGATGCCATCCAGCCATCTCATCCTCTGT
>SJYQ01009865.1:10870-57652 GCA_006410935.1 Redunca redunca | reverse complement strand
CATTCCACCCACCCACCCCTACCCAGGCGGGCACCCCTGACCTTCCCTGCCCTGTCCTCACCTACCCTGGCAGGAGGAGCAGCTGGACGCACCTCCCAGCTGCCTCCCTGTCTGCGTCCTGCATGATAGGAGGAGAAATTAATTATTAACCACCAGGTTAATGGAGTGGGTGGGGTTCAGAGACAGTGGGGCACTGCCCGGGGTGGTGGGGGAAGAGGGGCACAGGCCACCCCCTGCAGCTCCCCACTCTGCACTGTGCTGGCGGGGTGCTGGTGCTGGGCGTTAAGTCACTGTGGCCTCTGCAGTCCCCCCTACTGTGACCCCCACCACCACTGGCTCACTGCCCTTGGCCCCCAGCATCCTCTGCAGCCCTCACCCCCAGATGCTTCCCATGTGTCTGTGGCTCCTTGGGCCCTGGGTGCAGGGCCTGCGGTGCTGTGAGATGTGAGTGAGTGAGAAGGTGACACCTTCCCCCCAACCGTAACCCTCCCCACTGAGAAGACTAGGCCACCTCAGACTCACCCTCCCACACACACCCCATTTCCTGTCCTGAAGCTGCCCAGTTTCACCGAGGTCAGGAGGTAGAGAAGGTCCGCCTCTTGCCTTCCAGAAAGTGGAACTCTCTGTGATGACGGAAATGCCCATATCTGTGAGGCCCCATGCAGTAGCTAGGGAGCACTCCGAATGTTTACCTTGTGAAACTGAGGAATTTTTAAATTTCATCTTATTTTTATAAACTTAAATTTATTTATTTGGCCGTGCCGGTGACTTGCGGGAACTTAGCTCCTCAACCAGGGATTGAACCTGGGGCCCCAGCAGTGGAAGTGGGGAATCCTAAGCACTGGACCTCCAGGGAATTCCCTGAACTGAAATTTAAATAACCACAGGTGGCCAGTAGCTTTAGGCATGCCCCCATCGCTCCTCCATTAGCCCCTCCCCCCAAAACAAATTGTTCTGGAAAAGATCGGCTAAATTAAGGATAATAAGAGGTGTGTAACTAACATGTGGTTACAAGCCTCTTTTTAGTCGGCTCCAAAAATCTGGGCTCCAAAATCACCTCAGATGGTGACTGTAGCCACGAAATTAAAAGATGCTTACTCCTTGAAAGAGAAGCTAAGACAAACCTAGATAGCATATTAAAAAGCTGAGACATTACTTCACCGACAAAGGTCTGTATTGTCAGAGCTATGGTTTTTCCAGTAGTCATGCACAGATCCGAGAGTTGGACCATAAAGAAGGCTAAGCACTGAAGAATTGTTGCTTTTGAACTATGGTGTTGGAGAAGACTCTGGAGAGTCCCTTGGACAACAAGGAGATCAAGCCAGTCCATCCTAAAGGAAATCAACCCTGAATATTCATTAGAAGGACTGATGCTGAAGCTGAAGCTCCAATACTTTGGCCACCTGATTCGAAGAGCCAACTCATTTGAAAAGACCCTGATGCTGGGAAAGACTGAAGGCAGAAGGAGAAGGCGATGACAGAGGATTAGATGGTTGGATGGCATCACCAACTCAATGGACATGAGTTTAAGCAAGCTCCCGCAGATGGTGAAGGACAGGAAAGCCTGGCATGCCACAGTCCCTGGGGTTGCAGAGTCAGATGTGACTGAGCGACTGAACAGCTAATACACGACAAAACAGCACCACCCTTCGTCCTCTGGGTCAGGACTTCACGCTAAAGCAACAGCTGCACAGAGACTGGTAGTGGGGTTCAGGGGGCAGGGCGCTCTCCCAGTATCTCAAGGACTTGAAAGCCACTCCTGAGGTTAAAGCCTTCATGGGTGTCAGGAGAGCTCGACCAATTCTGATCATCAGATCATCAGTGGAGATGCTCCAGAATTTCGGTGTATCCCATCTCCAAATCCCAGGGAATTCTCCTTTCTCGAATTCCCCAGTCATGAGGTCAAGGAAGTCACTTAACATTTAATGTGGGCCCTACCTGCCAGGCCTGTTCCCCCAGCCCTCCGACTCCAGTGCTCCACCAACGCCCACTGCCTGTCCCTTTCACTCACCTGCAACCTCTCAGCTGCCCCTCAGGGTTCAACGGGTCAGACCCGGGGAAAGCTCAGGGATCACGTTGGCAGATTTGTCCCCAACAGTCTGAGTCCTTTGGACAGCAAGGAGATCCAACCAGCCATCCTAAAGGAAATCAGTCCTGAATATTCATTGGAAGGATGGATGCTGAAGCTGAAACTCCAATACTTTGGCCACCTGATGCCAAGAACTGACTGAATGGAAAAGACCCTGATGCTGGGAAGGATTAAAGGCAGGAGGAGAAGGGGACGACAGGAGATGAGATGGTTGGATGGCATCACCGATTCAGTGGATATGAGTTTGAGCAAGCTTCAGGAGTTGGTGATGGACAGGGACCCTGGCATGCTACAGTCCACGGGGTCACAAACATTTGGACACGACTGAGCGACTGAACTGAACTGAACTGAACCTGCTAGCAGGTAAAAGGCCACTGTGCATGTCCCGCATGTTTTATCTTACCTGCAGTGGAGGCTCTGATGTGACTTCTGACCCCTGGTGCTGTCCCTGCACTGCGTGGAGTGGAGTGGACTGGGAGAGGCCCCGCAGAAGGCTGTGATCCCAGGGACGAGGCCACAACAGCAACCGGACAGACCAGCCCACGAGTGTCCCCACAGTCCTGAGCCTGGGGGGGTCAAATCTGCCCATGTGATCCCCGTGCCTTCCCCCGGCCTGACCCACTGAACCCCAAGGGGTAGCTGAGAGGGTGCAGGTGGGTGAAATGGGCAAGCAGTGGGCGCTGGTGCAGCACTGGGTGGGGGCTGGGGGAGCGGAGCTCTGACCCTGGTTGGTCACTGCAAACTTATGTGATGACATGTAGTTTCTGTGCCGCGGTTTCCCCAGTTGTAAACGCCATTAATGATAACCGTCTGGTCTGCCTCCAAGGGTTGCTATAGGGTGCAAATCAGATAACCAGTGTCATTTATTAATCTGTTCATTTATTGTTTGCTAAGAAAATGCCTTGAACTTCCCCGGTGGTCCAGTGGTTAAGAATCTGTGCTTCCAGTGCAGGGCGTGTGGGTTTGATCCCTGGTCAGGGAACGAAGATCCTACATGCTTCACAGTAAAGCAAAAAAAAAGAACTTGTTGGGAACATGAAAATCAGTCTTTCTAGTGGCAGCAGAAAGATTTAGAAGAACTCTCTGCCTGTGGCAGCTTAAACACCAAACCCTGGAAGGGGAGATTGGGAGAGAATGGATACATGTATAGGTATGTATGAGTTCCTTTGCTCTCTACTTGAAACTATCACATTGTTAATCAGCTATTGTTGCTCAGTCGCTAAGTTGTGTCCAGCTGTCTGCGACCCTGTGGACTGCAGCATGCCAGGCTTCCCTGTCCTCCACCATCCCTTGAAGCTTGCTCAAATTCATATCCACTGAGTCTGTGATGCTATCTAACCATCTCTCTGCTGCCCCCTTCTCCTCCTGACCTCACTCTTTCCCAGCATCAGGGTCTTTTCCAATGAATCGACTCTTTGTATCAGGTGGCCAAGGTTTTGGAGCTACTGGTTCAGCAACAGCCCTTCCAATAAATATTCAGGGTTGATTTCTTTTACGATTGACTGATTTGATCTCCTTGCTGTCTAAGGGACTCTCAAGAGTCTTCTCCAGCCCCACAGTTCAAAAGCATTAATTCTTCAGTGCTCAGCCTTCTTTATGGCCCAACTCTCACATCTGTACATGACTACTGGAAAAACCATTGCTTTGATTATATGGAACTTTGTTGGCAAAATGACGTCTCTGCTTTTTAACACTCTGTCTAGGTTTGTCATAGCTTTTCTTCCAAGGAGCAAGCATCTTTTAATTTCATGGCTGCATTCACCATCTGATATGATTTTGGAGCCCAAGAAAATAAAATCTGTCATTGTTTCCATTGTTTCCCCATCTCTTTGCCATGAAGTGATGGGACAGGATGCCACGATCTTAGTTTTTTGAATGTTGAGTGTATTCCAATATAAAACAAAAAGTTAAAAAAAAAATCAAACGCTGGCATGTGTGCATACAGACTCAGCACCAGCCTTCATCAAACCCTGTGGAGGCCTTCTTAGGGTGGAGGAGGGGGAAGGATGGAACTGGAGGGAGCAGGGAGGAGTGTCTGCAAGGCTGGAGGAAGAAGGAGGATGGTGATGGGGAGGAAGCTGTGAGCTCACCAATCCCGGTAGAGCTGCTGGTCCCGGCAAGGCCCACCCAGTTGCCCCAAGCAGGTTGTGGGAACTGTCTAGCTGGGTGTGACGTGACTGCACATGTCTGCTCAGCCTAGTCCCAGACCTCTCAGCACCATCTTCTCTGTCCCTGCCTCCGCTTTCTCTCATTTTCTCACCCCCAGCCTAACCATCACTTTCTCCTTTACCTGTCTCCTCCTGGCCTCAGCAAGGTGGGTTTGGAAATGGAGAAGCCTGCCAAGAAACCGTCAAGAAGCCCCAGCAGGAACCAGCTTACTCCTCACGTCCGTCTGGCCCAGGCTCCTCACTTCCGGGCCAAGCTCCTGGGGCCTCTCCGTGTGGCAGAGACTCCACCAAGAGCGCCTGGATCATCCTGGCCTTATGGTTGGTCCTTCCAGGCAGAGGAGGGGCTGGGCCGGGGCCAGAGGGTGGGGTCCTGTCATCCGTGCAGGTGCTGGGCTGGGACCCTGGGCACAGTGGGTAGAGGACCAGGCCATGTTGTCAAAACGGGCTGGGACAAGGAAGGCAGAGGTAACGGAGCGGTCAGGGCAGGCCAGCCTCATCTGCGCTTCCGGGCCGTCAGCAGGCTTCCTCTGACAGAGGCTGGCACATCAGTCTGATGCCCTGGAGCACAGACTTGACCTTGTCTTGTTAGGTTTCTCCCAGGGCTGGGAATTTTCCAAACGTGCGGCCATCTTCCCTCGTCATATCACACCCTCCACCCTTGGAGTTCAATCAGTGCTCACTGAGCACCTGCCGGTCCGTGGGCCAGGCCTGCTGGAGAGCAGGCAGGGTGCCAGGTGCTCCCGAGCATCCTGAATGGCTCACCGAGCCAGTCTGGACCCCCAGTGTGCCAGTTACCAAGCTCAGCCCCCTGGGCACACAAGGCCATCTTCCGTGAAGCTGGTCAAACATCCCTGTCCACCTCCTCATCACCTTCTGGGATGTGTGTGGACCAGAATCCCTCTCTTAGGATGTTCAGATGAGCCTGTTGGCATAGACAGAAGTAGGTGGAGGTCCCGCAGCTGATGGGGGACCCAGCAAGGTCCTGCTGCCTTGCTCTTCCCACCCCTTGCTCCCCAGATAGGTCCAGCCAGAGGTCAGCCAGTCAGCTCAGGGGGTTGGGCACCTACTGTGTGCAAAGCTGGGTGCTCAGTGTGTGGAAATCACTTTTCCTGCTGCTGCCCATCATCCCTTCCCCTTAATTCTGACAAAAGCATTCCAGTTCTGACTCACTCCCTGTAGTCTGTTAGGGTTCCTGTAAGTCTCATTGCTGGGAGGAAGCACATGGCCCAGGCCTGGCCAGTACCAGAAGTAACACCCCCCACCCCGCTACCCCACCGGCTGTAGCAATCAGTGCGGAGATCAGCATGAAAGTTTTTGCTGAAACTAGTGGGGGAAAAACTCTATCTGCTGGTAGGATTTATGAAACCGGGATTGCTGATGGGCATCTGGCCACCATGGGAGGAGAGCCAAGGCAGGGAATCAAGAGAGTCTAATTCCCTTGAGGTCCTAAAGCGACCGAGCCTAGAACTGTCCAGCATCTACATTTCCTTTTGGTTAATTCAAGTTGAATTTTCTGTCACTTGGAGCTGAAAGAGAGGAGGGTGTAGGGAGAAATAAAGAGAGAAAGTGAAGTGGTTTCTACCTTCAGAAAGGTCCCAGTCTGCGAGAAAACATGGTTTCCTTCTTGGGGTCTCTGAACACATGATCTTTCATTTTTAAACCTTTGTGTGCGTGAAGTATACATTCAGAAGAGGTCTTATACGTTTGATTTCTCTACCAAGCAATACATATTCATAAAGAAAAATTTAACAACAGCAAAAAAAAAAAAAAAGGATGGTCCATTGTAGGCCATTGTTATTATTTTTTCTAAGTGTTTAAAAATGATAGTAGGGTCATACTGTACATATCACTTTAGTCTATTTTTCTCTTCATCTGACAGAACATGGAGATCTTTAGGAACACAAAAAGAAACCGCTAGGAGACAAGTTTCATGGTGCGACTGGATCCACAAACACCTTATCCCTAGCCTCCCATTTTGTTGCAGGAAGGGACACAGGAGGCCCTCTGTGGACAAAAAGTGGTGATTTTTTCCACCATGTCACCTTCAAGGAGGTCTAAAAAACACAAAATTCAAATCCAAATATCATCGCTCAGTTGTGTCTGACTGTTTGCAACCCATGTAGCTCACCAGGTTCCTCTGTCCATGGGATTCTCCAGGAAAGAAACAAGTGGGTTGCCATTCCCTCCTTCAGGGGATCTTTTCGACCCAGGGTTCAAACCTGTGTCTCCTGCCTTGCAGGTGGAATAGTATTCGTTAATTCACTCATCCAAAGTGTAAATGCCAAAGAATGCTCAAACTACTGCACAATTGCAAGAAGGAAATGGCAATCCACTCCCAGCACACTTGCCTGGAAAATCCCGTGGATGGAGGAGCCTGGTAGGCTACAGTCCATGAGGTCGCAAAGAGTCGGACTCGACTGAGCGACTTCACTTTCACATGCTAGTAAAGTAATGCTCAAAATTCTCCAAGCCAGGCTTCAACAGTGTGTGAACCATGAACTTCCAGAAGTTCAAGCTGGCTTTAGGAAAGGCAGAGGAACCAGAGATCAGATTACCAACATCTGTTGGATCATCGAAAAACCAAGAGAGGTCTGGAAAAACATCTACTTCTGCTTTATTGACTATGCCAAAGCCTTTGACTGTGTGGATCACTACAAACTGTGGGAAATTCTGAAAGAGATGGGAATACCAGACCACCTGACCTGCCTCGTGAGAAACATGTATGCGGGTCAGGAAGCAACAATTAGAACTGGACATGGAACAATAGACTGGTTCCAAATTGGGAAAGGAGTATGTCAAGGCTGTATATTGTCACCCTGCTTATTTAACTTCTATGCAGAGTACATCATGAGAAACGCTGGGCTGGAGGAAGCACAAGCTGGAATCAAGATTGCCGGGAGAAATATCAATAACCTCAGATATGCAGATGACACCACCCTTATGGCAGAAAGCAAAGAACTAAAGAGCCTCTTGATGAAAGTGAAAGAGGAGAGTGGAAAAAGTTGGCTTAAAGTTCAACATTTAGAAAACGAAGATCATGGCATCTGGTCCCATCACTTCATGGCACCTAGATGGGGAAACAGTGGAAACAGTGAGAGACTGTATTTTGGGGCTCCAAAATTACTGCAGACGGTGACTGCAGCCATGAAATTAAAAGATGCTTACTCCTTGGAAGAAAAGTTATGACCAATCTAGATGGCATATTAAAAAGCAGAGACATTACTTTGCCAACAAAGGCCATCTAGTCAAAGCTCTGGTTTTTCCAGTAGTTATGTATGGATGTGAGAGTTGGACCATAAAGAAAGCTGAGCACTGAAGAATTGATGCTTTTGAACTGTGGTGTTGGAGAAGACTCTTGAGAGTCCCTTAGACTACAAGGAGATCCAACCTGTCCATCCTAAAGGAAATCAGTCCTGAAGGATGGATACTGAAGCTGAAACTCCAATACTTTGGCCACCTGATGCTAAGAACTGACTCATTGTAAAAGAGCCTGATGCTGGGAAAGATTGAAGGCAGGAGGAGAAGGGGATGACAGAGGATGAGATGGTTGGATGGCATCACCGACTCAATGGACATGAATTTGAGTAAACTCTGGGAGTTGGTAATGAACTGGGAGGCCTGGTGTGCTGCAGTCTATAGGGTCGCAAAGAGTTGGACACGACTGACCGACTGAACTGAACTCAACTGAAATTGTAAATATCTCAGTGCCTCCTGTGTGCCAGGCACTGAGATATTTACATGCTTGGGGTGTGATGAGCAAAACCAGACAGTCTCTCTTCTTGTGGAGCTTATCAGAGGGTTAGGGAAAGCCATTCATCAAATACTTGCCAAACAAGTGCCACACTTGGGCTGTGACTGCTGCTCTAAGCGCATACCTTGAGAGGATGGGACCCCCTCAGGGAGGCTTTCCCGAGGAAGCAGGCTTTGGGCTGGAAGGTGTTGACAGGCCAAGGGAGGGAGGCGAGAGTTTCACAAGGAGGAACAGTACAGGATGGGTGTCGTAGCTGGAGAGAGTGCAGCGAGTGTGTGTGAAGGTCTGTGTGGCTGGAGTGGAGGGAGCGAGAGGGTGTGTCACGTGACACAGAATAGGTAGCAGAGAGAAGTCAGAGCCACGTGGTGTGGGACCCTGAAAATCACATCAGTAAGTTTTATCTTTAAGAACCAGGGAAGTTGCTGGAGTTTTCCCGAGCAGGTGTGTGTGACATGAGTAGGTCTGTCTGTGTTCTGTGAAAGGTCGTGTGACAGCCTGGTGAGGACGAGATTGGGCAGGTCCTAAATGGGCTCAGGTGTAGCAGATAGACGGCTGTTGCCATCGTCAAGTAGCGAAAGGTCAGGGTGCTAGGGTAATGCCAAAGGAAACGGGTAAAGAGGGGAGACCGGAGCAGTGTTTGTTTAATATTTATTAATAAATGTTTTTGAATATTAATTAATTAATATTCGTTTGGCCACGTTGGGTCTTAGTCACAGCACACAGGCGCTTCCTTGCATCCTGTGGGACCTTTCGTTGTCTCCTAGCACAGACTCTAGCTGCGGCACTCGAGCCCAGTAGCTACGGCATGTGGGTTTAGTTTCTCTGCACAGCACGTGGGATCTTAGTTCCCCGACGGGGTATCAAACCCACATAGCCTGCAATGGAAGGCGGATTCTCAATCACTGGACCACCAGAGAAGTCTCTGGAGAAGGATTTAGGAAGTAACATTGGCACAACTAGATAATTAAATACAGAAGTTGAGAGAGAGAGAGAGAGAGAGAGAGAGAGAGAGTGTGTGTGTGTGTGTGTGTGTGTGTGTGTGTGTGTGTGTGTCCCAAGGGAGATTCCTGGGTTTCGTGCTGACTGGCTCAGCTAGGCAGATAGAGCTACCAGTCGTCGAGCAGGAAGCGCTGTAAGAAAAGCTGGATGGGAAGAAACTTAAGCACTCAGTCTCAGACACCTTGAGCTGGATGAACATTTGACACGTCCCGAAAGAGATGTCAAGTAGGCAGCTGGACGTCTCAGTCAGGAACTCAGAGACAGTGCTGTGTCATTTGCAGGCTGTGTGCACTGGCCCATCAGAACAACCAGCTGGGGTGGCTTCTGATCCTACTCACAGTGCTTCAGGGATCAAACTGCTGACCCCTCTGGGACCAAGGGTCAAGTGTTTGATGAGGGTGGACCAAAGCTCTGTGCTTGGGGATGAAGTATTTCCCAAATACCCCAGAATCCTCCTCACCTCACCCCCCCCTTCCCCCACCAAAGCCAGAGAAAGAAGCTTCCCAGTTGGGGGAGAGTTCTTGGTTCTGTTAGGCTGGCTAGTGGGATGCTCTCGTTGTGACCCTGGCTGTCCCCTCCCTGGTCAGATCATAGACCATCTTAAGTATTCCAGATTCATATTCTTCAGTGAAAAACCCCAGCCCCCACCCCCCATCCTTGTTAGAGTGGAAGCATGATGAGCTGCCTTGGCCCATGGTGAGGCAGATTCAATCAGGATCATTAAGGTCAAAGGTGTGAACTAGAAACAAAGATACTTCTTGCCACTGACCCTCCAGGGCACTTTCCCCAAGATTTCCTTTATCTTCCTTGTCCCTGGCTTGCCCTCCCCTGAACTTTTTTCTCTCTGAACTCTTACCAAAAATGTGTTGCTGGACGTCCATGCTGTTTGCTTATTTCACAAACCGCCCAGTTCTTGGTGATATCCCAGGTTCTACTGACCTTGCTTGACCAGAGTAGCCCATGGAATCATGCCTTCATGGAACGCTTTGATACCCAGCCCCTCTCCTAGGTCCTGGCTAAGGGCTAAAAACCACTCAGGGCTCATTGTTAATGTCTACTACTTAGACACTGGAGAGGTAAAATGAAAGAAACCCAACCCTGGCCCTGGAGAAACTTCCCTGTCAGTGGTTTTGAAGTGTGATCTGGAATATTTTTCCCTAAATTCATTACCAACATTTTCACCATATTGAAATCTCTTTTCCATTCACTCACTTAAGTTTTGAGTTTGTCCCCCCAAATCATAGATACAGTGGTTATCATTGATGAAGTCTTATTTGGTACCAGTGTTAGTGCCAAGCTCTTCATATCCCTTTATTGCATCCATTCCAAAACAATGGATGTGTGGACACAGGGGGAAGGGGAGGGGAGGGAGATTGGGACTGACATATATATACTACCATGTGTAAAATAGATAGCTAATGGGAAGCTCCCACAGGGAGCTCAGCTCTTATTACTGTGTAATTAGGTTAGAAATCAATATCTGAAGGTATTTTAAAATAACCCATATGTTTTCAAGTGCAGTGTGACATTTACCAAGACAAACCCAGCTTTGGCAACTATCAACTACAGTATAAGTACATTAATAACATAATGAAAGTGAATCTCTAGCTGGGGCCTCTGGTACCCTTCAAGTTAAAGGCCTAAAGCAGAAGTCAATGAAGCCATCAGTAAATAGATACTTAGATTTTTTCACATATGTTTGAATATCTTCCTTTAGACCAGAGAGCCTAGATCTGTGCCAACACTTGCATTTGTCAGTGACCTTTATTAAAGGTAAAAGGTTTTTTAGCAAACAGTGAAGCAACACTTTTGAGAAGACAAGAGTAAACTGAAGCAAAGTTCATTATTTTCTAAATTTGCTTTCCTGCTAAGAACTTTGGGTGCTGGCAGGTCTGTATTCAAAGGATCGATCCCAGCCCTTCAGGTCCAAGCAAACCCTCCTTTCTAGACACCCGTGTCATCCCAGGCTCCCCTCCCGTCATCCTTAGCAACCATGCATGGCAACCATGTCAAACTTTCCCTCACCTCGGGGTCTTTATCCCTGTTCTCTCAGCTTGAATCTCCTTTCCCCTTCCTCTTTACCAGGTTAAGTTTTATTCATCCTTCAAATTCTAGACAGTCTTTCCTAGTGCCCCCAGCACACCCCCCCACCACCACCTCCACCTCCCTGCATGCACCACCTGGGGTCAGTGACTCTCTCTGTGTCCCTGTGACACCCGACACGTGACACAGCAGGACTGCCCTTATCCCACCCTCCACCTCCCCAGGCTCCCTGTCTGTCCTAGTCTCCCCAGCAACGAGCACAGAGTGTGGCCCCCGGTAGGTATTAGCAAATAACATGGTGGTCCATTGCTTAAACACCTTTGCAGATAGTTGTATGTTGAAAAAGAATCAATCCGTCAACCTAAGAGAGAAATGGAAAATTTTATGTGAGCCAAACTTGAGGATTATAACCTGGGAAGAGCATCTCAGAAAGCTCTGAGAGCTGTTCCATCCATAGAAGTCAAGGCATTGTTGCTGCTGCTGCTGCCCAGTCGCTTCAGTCGTGTCCAACTCCGTGTGACTCCGTAGACGGCAGCCCACCAGGCGCCCCCATCCCTGGGATTCTCCAGGCAAAAACACTGGAGTGGGTTGCCATTTCCTTCTCCAATGCATGAAAGTGAAAAGTGAAAGTGAAGTCACTCAGTCGTGTCCGACTCTTCGTGACCCCATGGACTGCAGCCTACCAGGCTCCCCCGTCCCTGGGATTCTCCAGGCAAGAGTACTGGAGTGGGGTGCCATCGCCTTCTCTGAAAGGCATCATTAGGTAAATTTTTTGAGACAGACGGCTGTACATCCAGTGATGTGTTATTGACAGTTTACAGAATCTGGATCTCAGCATCATCGTGATGGGTCACGTGACCCCTTATAAGCTCAGGCTGAAATGCTGTCTTGTTGATGATAGGAGAATCTTGCTGAGCAATATGGTTGAGCAATATTTCTGACAATAGGGTGGTTTGGTCCATGAGTAATGCAGATAACACAGTACACATTGCGGGTGGGAGGGCAAAGAGCAGAGAATTTTTCTTTGTTTAAGTTTTCTTGTCTTTGCCATAAAATATGAGTTTTATCTCACATGTAGGACCACTTGGTAAGTACCTAGACTGCGTGCCAGGCCTCTAACGTGTGTCATTCCTAAGCCTTACAGCCACTTTGCAGAGTAGTTTTAATCACTCCTCCTCGAAGCAGAAGGCAGCTGGAGCTCAGAGAGGCTCAGTAACTTGTCAAAGGATACATGCTCAAGAAAGAGGCATGGTTTGGGCGGGAGTTCACTGCTTCTCGGAGGGCTTGGCTGGTAAAGAATCCACCTGCAATGCTGGAGACCCTGGTTCGATTCCTCGGTTGGGAGGATCCCCTGGAGAAGGGAGAGGCTACCCACTCCAGTATTCTGGCCTGGAGCATTTCATAGACTGTATAGTCTATGGGGTTGCAAAGAGCTGGACACGACTGAGTGACTTTCGGAGAAGGCAATGGCACCCCATTCTAGTACTCTTGCCTAGAAAATCCCATGGGTGGGGGAGCCTGGAAGGCTGTTTGTCCCATGGGGTCGCTGAGGGTCGGACACGACTGAGTGACTTCACTTTCACGCATTGGAGAAGGAAATGGCAACCCACTCCAGTGTTCTTGCCTGGAGAATCCCAGGGACGGGGGAGCCTGGTAGGCTGCTGTCTACGGGGGTCGCACAGAGTCAGACAGGACTGAAGCGACTTAGCAGCAGCAGAGCGACTTTCACTTTCATGCCTTTAGGACATTCTCCCATTTGTGCCAGCTCCAGGCTTCAAGCCACCCAATTCTCTGTCATCTCAAATTTCAAACTCCGAACACAAAAGACGAGATTGTGATCCTAGATAAGACATTTGACCCCACTGGGTCTCAGTTTGGTCAAGCGCAAAGCGGGGGTGGGGTAGTGGGGAGGTTGATCATATGAACCCCCAGGGGGGCTATGGCGTGGTGGTGGGGTAGTTATACAGATTAGGAGAAGGTGGAGCTTACAACCCTGAAGGCAAACAACCCTGGGACATAAACCTATCTAGGGCCTTGGGGAGTGTGCACAGGGCCTCCGAGCTTTCCAGACTGCTGTGCCAAGAGCCCGAGTCTGCCAGGCCTGTGGGTGTCACAGTGCCCACATGGCCTCCTGCCCCTTCTAGACTGACCCGCCCCCAGGAGGGGTGAACTCCAGCCATTCCTGGGGAGAAGACTCCCGCCATGGGCTGCTCTCGCCAGGTTCGGCCAGGCTGACCTGCTCTCCGGGCCCTGCAGAGGCCTCCCGAGTGTGCCAGGCCTCCCCAGCCCTACACAGCCCTTCTGCTCCCCCCACCCAGCCCCTGCAGCTGTCCACCGCCCAGTGGTCTGCCGCTCACGTGTGGAGCTGCGTCTGCAGAAGCATGAAACAGACCGCTCCGCACCCAGAGCAGGGAGCCTGTCAGCTGCAGTGGGAAGGCTGGGGTATCCGTGGAAAACTGCCCTGGAAATGCTAACGGGGCTCGGGGGGCACAAGTCACACAGATTTCCTAAAGGAAATTAACCCTGAATATTCACTGGAAGGACTGATGCTGAAGCTGAAGCTCCAATACTTTGGCCACCTGATGTCAATAACTGACTCACAAGAAAAGACCCTGATGCTGGGAAAGATTGAAGGTGGGAGAAGGGGACAACAGATGAGACAGTTGGATGGCATCATCGACTCAGTGGACGTGAATTTGAGCGAGCTCCGGGAAATAGTGAAGGACAGGGAGGCCTGATGTGCTGCAGCCCACGGCATCACAGAGAGTCGGACGTGACTTGGCCACTGAACAATAAAAGATGGTAAGAGAACAAAGAAAACAGAGAGAGAAGCGCAAAGAGGTAGGACCTCCGCAGGCCAGGGTGGGGCTGATGCGCTCCAGGTTACCAGGAGTCCTGCCCCAGGGCGTTCTCGACCAGTCAGAAGCCGCCTGGCGTTCAGTCACCTCCCACCTCCACGTCCCCCTCCCCCATACTCAGGAGCCCCGTTCTCTTTTGATCAGGAACCCTGCAACCACTGTGAATCCCTGGGGAAGGGACCTGGGCCCAGCCCCTGATGGCCCCCCTCCTTCCTGCCCTGAGATCCCCCCAGATGAACCCTGAGATGGGCTGTGGCTGGAGCAGGGCAAGGCGGGCTGGGGAGAGCAAGGCATCTGGCAAAGCAAGGCATTTGATGTCAAAGCCTGCTTTGCAGCAGGAAACAAAACTTCACAAGGATTCAGGGGCCGGCCCCTCATCTGGCTTCCTTCCTTCCGGGCCCTGGTCTAGAATATAGCTCCCCATCCCCACACACCCCGCATTCCTCTACCCCCCAGCCTCCCAGCAGGGGGGCTCCTCCCTTTCCCCCACACATCCTCTCCCACCAGGCCCCTGGCTTCCCTACCAGGGAGGGGAGAGGGGGGGCCCATTCTCTGCTCAGGCTCAGGACACAGGGTCCTCACCCCTGCAGGCCTGAGGTGGAGGGGGAGCCCAGCCCCCTCCCCGCCCCTCTGCGCCCTCCACGCCCCCACCGGAGCTCATGGGCCCCAGCACCTCGAGAAGGCAGGCAGTGAGAGTGCGGCCCAGTGGGAAATCTCCCTGGGCCTACTCTAGACAGTACGTGAAGAGCATGCAAATGTGGTGCAAAAATAGCGTGCAAATCAACACACCTTCCACCAACTCGTCCTCTCTGTGTCCCTCCTCCCCCAAGGGTCCGTCTCCCTTCAGACCGTGGAGGGAGAGGCTTTCTTACCCTCCCCACCTAACAGCCTCATCGACCTTTGTTCTGCTCTCCCTCCCAACCCCTAACTCCAGCCCTTCCTCATCCTCACCCCACACCTGACCTTCAGCAGTTTGAGAAACACAGTGTTTGCCACCTGGACTGTAGCACCTTCAGGAGGGGCCTCTTTGTGGGTTCAGACCATAAACCAGTGATGGGATGGAGCGGGAGAGGAGGAGCCTTGCTGGGGAGTCCATTCCCATCTTCAGACCACCAGGCACTTTCCTGTTGTTCAGTTGCTCAGTCGTGTTGGACTCTTTGCAACCCCATGGACTGCAGCACACCAGGCTTCCCTGTCCTTCACTGTCTCCCAGAATTTTCACAAAGTCATGTCTTTGATGAGTCAATGATGCCATCCAAGCATCTCATCCTCTGTCTCCTTCTCCTCCCGCCTTTCATCTTTCCCAGCATTGGGGTCTTTTCCAATGAGTCAGTTCTTGGCATCAGGTGGCCAAAGTATTGGAGTTTCAGCTTCAGCATCCATCTTTCTAATGAATATTCAGGACTGATTTCCTTTAGGATTGACTGGTTGGATCTCCCTACAGTCCAAGGGACTTCCAACACCACAGCTCAAAAGCATCAATTCTTCAGCGCTCAGCCATCTTTACAGTCCAATGCTCACATCCGTACATGACTTTGCTCAAGTTCAAAAACTCCAGGTAGGGGTTGGCAAGGGTATGCTTTACCTCTTACCTGGCTAGACCCTCTCTTATTATGATTACTGCTGCTATTGCTATTTTAGCATTAGGAGGAAGCCCCTGGACCCCAAAGAGTGGGGTTCATGATAAAGAAGCAGAGCGGAGGACTCCCCTGGTGGTCCAGTGGTTAAGAATCCACCTGCCAAGGCAGGGGACACAGGTTTCATCCCTGAGCTGGGAAGATTCCACATACCAGGGGCAACTCTGCCCCACAACCACTGAAGCCTGCACGCCCCTAGAGCCTGTGCTCCGAAGCAAGAGAAGCCGCCACAATGGCAAGCCCATATACTACAACCAGCGAGTAGCTCCTGCTTGCCACCACTAGAGAAAAGTCTAAGCAGAAACAGATTCAGCATAGCCGAAAGGAATTACTTAATTAATTTTTAAAAAAGAAACAGAGTGAAGTTTGATTGTGATAATAGCTACTCAGTATATACATACACATATCAGCATAAACATTGTACACCTTAAATATTTACAATGTTTAATCAAAAAAGGAGGAGGAGGATAGGACTGGACTAGGAGAGGAAGGAAGGCTGGATATCATCCCTGAACTGCCGAGCTAATCAGCCAATTAGAACTTAAGGGTTTGGAGAATTAACTGTAAAACAATTGCCTCAAGCCACCTGAATATTCCTTGGAAGGACTGATGCTGAATCTCCAACACTTTGGTCACCTGATGCAAAGAGCAGACTCATTGGAAAAGATGCTGGTGCTGGGAAAGATTGAATGCAGGAGGATGAGATGGTTGGATGGCATCATCGACTCAAAGGCCATGAGTTTGAGCAAGCTCCAGGAGACAGGGAAGGACAGGGAAGCCTGGTGTGCTGCAGTCCATGGGGTCGCAAGGAGTGGGACACAACTTAGCAACTCAACAGCTACCTGGATAGTTTCACAGACACAGGTTATTTTAGTGAGCTGCCTGGGGCCCAGCCTGCCTTGAAGGGATAGCAGTGGAGCTCTGCCCCCCTGTTCTCAAACCACCAGGCTTGGCGGGTCCCTCAGCCCTCACCCCTTGTCCGTGACTGACCCCTGTCCTGCCTCCTCCCCAGCCCCTTCTCTGAACTGGAAGAAAAGCCCTCACACCACAGTCTTCCCAAGCTTGGCTGAGATTCAGACTGGATCTGGCGATAGCCCTGGGGTAGGGAGGAAGCCCAAGGACCTGTTAGCCTGACGCTGCCCAGGACAGGAAAGACTTCAAGCAGTTTCAAAGGCTCCGTAGCTGAGGGAAGGAAGCCACTTAGGGTGGATTCCAAGGGCAGACCAAGGTCCATGCAGAGCAGGGGAAAAATGAGAATGCCAGGCCTGGAGCCTTGGGGAAAGGATCCCAGGGCCTGCCTGAGGCTGGGCTATGGAGTCCAGACGGAGCTGAGAAGAGGACTAGATCTGCCCTTGAACCCAGCGCTCATGAACCATTGAACCCGTGGCTGCCACATGGGCTATAGTTTCACCGCCTGGCCTCCAGGGTCAGGAGACAAGTGGCTTTTAGCGACTCCACCTTGGGAATCATTCCTGTGTCTCCATGTAGTACTCTATCCCCAAATCCCAAAGGGTGAAATTCTCTTCTCCATTCGGACTCTTATTTATCTATTTATTTAAATTGAAGTAGAGTGGACTTAAAATATTATATTAGTTTCAGGTGTATAACATAGTGATTCAATATTTTTATAGATTGCATACTCCATTTAAAGTTATTATCAAATATTGGCTGTATTTCCTATGCTGTACAATACATCCTTGTAGCTTATTTATTTTGTACATAGCAATTTGTAGCTCTTGGGGCTTCCCTTGTGGCTCAGACAGTAGAGAATCTGCCTGCAATGCAGGAGATCAGGTTCAATCCCTGAGTTGGGAAGACTCCCCTGGAGAAGGGAATGGCAACCTACTCCAGTGCTCTTGCCTGGAGAATCCCATGGACTGAGCCTGGCTGGCTGCAGTCCATGAGATTGCAAAGAGTTGGACAGGACTGAGAAATGAACATAACACTTTGTATCTCTTCATCCCCTACCCATCTCTTGCCCCTTGCTGCTTCCCTCTTCCCACTGGTAATCACTAGTTTGCTTCCTAAATCTGTAACTCTGTTTCTGTTTTGTTATACTCATTCCCTTGTTTCATTTTAAGATTCCACATATGAGTGATAACATGTAGTATTTGTCTTTGCCTGACTTCACTAAGCACTCTAGGACCCTCGATGTCCATTCATGTTGTTTCAAAAAGCTGGGTGGGCTACCATCATGGGGTCACAAAGAGTCAGACATGGCCGAGCAACTGAGCGTGCACGCAGTGAAAGTGAAGGGAAGGTCGCTCAGTCGTGTCCGACTCTTTGGGACCCCGTGAAGTATATATACAGTCCATGGAATTCTCCAGGCCAGGATACGGGAGTGGGTAGCTTTTCTCTTCTCCAGGGGATCTTCCTAACCCAGGGACTGAACCCAGGTCTCCCGCGTTGCAAGGGGATTCTTTACCAGCTGAGCCACAGGGGAAGCCTGCACGCATGCAGTATTCCATTGTGTCTGTATACCACATCTTCTTTACCCACTTGTCTGTTAATGGGCACTTAGGTTGCTTCCCTATCTTGGCTATTGTAAAAAGTGCTGCTATGAACACTGGGGTGCATGAATTTTTTCAAATTAGTGTTTTCATTTTCTTCTGATATATACCCAGGAGCTGAATTGCTGGAAAGTATGATAGCTCTATTTTTAATTTTTTGAGGAGTCTCTGAACTGTTTTCCCCAGTAAATGCACCAATTTACATTCCCACCAACGGTGTACAAGTGTTCCATTTTCCCCACATCCTTGCCAGCCCTTGTTATTTGTGGTCTTTTTGATGATAGCCATTCTGACAAGGGTGAGGTGATATCTCATTGTGGTTTTGATTTGCATTTGTCTGGTGATTAGCAGTGTTAAGCATCTTTCCACGGTGTCAAAGACTTTTAGAACAGTGACTCTGCAGCTTACCTCAGTGTCCACCCTTTGATTTATGTCTCACTGTAGTACCCTTATGGCAGAAAGTGAAGAGGAACTAAAAAACCTCTTGATGAAAGTGAAAGAGGAGAGTGAAAAAGTTGGCTTAAAGCTCAACATTCAGAAAACGAAGATCATGGCATCTGGTCCCATCACTTCATGGGAAATATATGGGGAAACAGTGGAAACAGTGTTAGATTTTATTTTGGGGGGCTCCCAAGTCACTGCAGATGGTGATTGTAGCCATGAAATTAAAAGACGTTTACTCCTTGGAAGGAAAGTTATGACCAACCTAGATAGCATATTGAAAAGCAGAGACATTACTTTGCCAACAAAGGTCCATCTAGTCAAGNCAGATTGGACCTGTTACCCTGACACCAGCACAACCCACTGAGGTCTCAGGAGCACCTGGGCTCTCCCACAGGCCAGTCCCTCAGACCCCCACCCAGCCCACTGGCAACCCCCAGCCTCCCACCCCCAGGCCTCCAGGCTCTACAAGGAATCCTTGATTCTCACTGAGAGTTTTACCGAGACATGGAGACCTTGATGAATACCCAGTATTTACAGGAACTTCCCTTGTGGTCCATGGCTAAAACTCTGCACTCAGAAAGCAGGGCGCCTGGGCTTGATCCCTAGTCAGGGAACTAGATTCCACATGCCACAACTAAAAAAAGATCCCACATCCACAACCAAGACCTAGGCAGCCAAATAAATAAATACATTTTTTTTAAGTTTATTTTTAAAATACCCAACATTTCCAGTCGTATATTCTGGGAAATGGCCAGGAAAGTTGGAGGAGGAGAAAGCATCAATCCTGTTGTTAAAAACTCTCCAGTCTGTTGGTGGAGGTATAAATGGGTTGAACCTGGAAATCTTTTTGATGAATCTACTAAAGCTAAACATAAGCCTACCCTAGCAAAGTCATTTCTTGTATATAATCAACAGAAATTAGGATTTATATTCACTTAAAAGACATAGACAAGAGTGCTCATCAGAGTCTTTTTCATAATAGCTCCAAACTGGAAGAAACCCAGATGCCCATCAATAGGAGAATGGATAAATGAACTGAATACGTGCTGTAGAGCAGTGGGGGGAAATGAACAGCTACATATGGCAACAAACGTGAGCCTCAGAAGGCAGACATAAAAGAGTGCTTATGATATGATTCCATTTCTGTGAAGGTCAAGAACCGGCAAAATAAAACATAGCAGTAACCTCTGCCTGGGAGAAGAGTGTTTTCCAGGAGAGTTCTTGAGAAGGCTTCTGGGGGAGCTGGAAATGCTTTCCATGTTTATCTGGGTTGGGTTTTCACAAGTATATACATATATTATGCATGTAAAAATCCATCTGGCTGTACACTCGAGGTCTAGAAACCTTGTTATGTAGGTTATGTCTATCCACCTACCCACCAACTACCCCAAAAGAAGGCAATAAAAATACTGGATGATTTTGATTTGATTTAGTTTGGTGGGTTTTTTTTTTTTTTTGCTTTGTTTCTGATTAATTTTCTGTTGGGAAAATTAACAGGTTGTCTCAAGTCTAACCTAAGCCCATCTTATTATACAATAGATAGACACTATTTCATCATCTACGGTGCAGGGAGAGACTAAGTGTTCCCCCAGTGTCTTGGCTGAGTCAGAGACTGGTTTCCTGTGAAAGTGTGTGTGTGTGTGTGCGCATGTGTGTGTTATGTTCAGTTACACTACAAACCGCTATAGGGCAGAGGTGGTATGTGTGAAATTCCCTTTAACACTGTGCCACCCACAGAGAGATTTATTTCAACCAAATGTATGGGGTGCCTACTATGCACTATTCTGGGAACTGGGGATATAACAGTAACTGACAAAAATCCCAGTTCGAGTGATACTAATCAAGGCTTGTAGACAGTGGTAACGGGGAAACACAGACCCTGGGGGCCCTCACATCCTTCTGGGCCACATCTTTTCCAACAGAGAACCAGAAGCTGCTCCTCTGTGGGCTGAAAAGGAGGGCGGGACGTGTCCCAGGAGATCTGATGACAACAGCTGTTACCAGTCAGTGTTGGCACATGGCTAGAGGCGGTTGTAGCCGGGGTGTAAGGTGGGTCACACCTCTGGATCAGGAAGGAACAGTCGCTACCACGTCAGGTCATCAGGGAGGCAGGTGTGATGGGAGGTTGAAGAGCTGCAAAGCGGGCACATTTTGATCCACTCCTGGTCCTACTGCCTCTTCTCTGAGTCATTGCAGGCAGGTCATTTAATCCTCGGAGTCTCCTTTTGCTCATCTGTAAAATGGGATGGTCGTACCTACCTCAAAGGGCAGGTATATATTTATTGTGAAATAAATAGTAGTTATTTGAATTACAGTTGACCCTGAACAACATGGTTTGAACTGCATGGATCCACTTATGAGCAGATTGCTTTTTCAATAGTAAACACACGAGTTGTGCACAATCCATGGTTGGTTGAATCTGTGGGTGCAGGACTTTGGCTACAGGGGAACCGGGGCTACAGAGTGCCAACTGTAATATTCAATTTTAGCTTATATGTGCAGAGGGTCGGCACCTCTAACTCCCACATGGTTTATGAGTCAACTGTAACTGGAGAGACAGAAGTTTCGCATGCAGGTGGAGTCCTTCACCCATCTCCCACTCCAGCCTAGAGCAGGCTTGGTCCCACTTCCCCAGCCTTGCACCCAGCAATTCAAACTCCTACACCCTCTGTCAAGTCAGGAGGCTTCCCACCTTAGAAACCGGAGACACTTTCTTCAGCAAGCCTCCCAGAACTCACTGGTCCCTTCATGGCAAATAACCCCACTTCAGACCTCCATGTCTCTGTTGCCCGTGCAATGCCGCCTTCATGGTTGAACTCCCATGGTTTTGCCCATCAGACAAAGAGATGTCTGTGGGCAGGGACACGTCTCTTGATCAGATTAGGATCCAGACACTAGCCCCTTTGGAATCTTCCATGCAATCATCTTCAGAAGTCACACTCCTTTCTAACTCAAGATCTTAGCAGGTGCCACTCCCTGGCCCTGGAATGCTTGTCACTCAGCCCCTCTCATCCCCTACTCCCAGCAAGTCATCAAAGGAACTCTCAGAAACCCTCCAAAACTCAGCTTAAATACCACTTCCTCCAGGAAGCCTTCCCAGACTGAAATTCCTTATTTAACCCTCTTGTGATATCCAGTAATTCTCCTTCAGAGAACTGACAGCTAAAACTAATTGAATACAAGCAAGGCTCCCCTGTGAAACTGAAAGTTCAATGAGGACAGATACCGTGCTTTCCCTGGTATATTCTCAGCTCTTAGCTCTGTGTGTAGAAGGGTAATGAATCTTGTTAAGTGAATGAATGAGTGAGTGAGTGAGTGATGAATGAATGAATATAGTCTCTCCCCACCATTTCCAGATCCTAGCAGGAATCTATCCACAGAATGTCCTCAAGGGCCAATGAGAAGGACAGATTTAAAGGCCTTTCTCTTCCAGCTGAGGTCTATTTCTTCATGGGAACTTGCTGACCTTTCTTGGTTGAGCCTTGCATCTCGCCCATCCTCCCGAGGAACACATTCCCCAGTCTGAGGAAAAGGCTCCAAGGGGTTCCCCTACAAGGAGGGACTGGGCAGCGATTGCTACCGCAGCAGAAACCACAGGCTAAATATACCCTGTTTTGCATCCTGTTTGCTTTGAAGCGCACCTGGCAGACATGCATCACAGGCTGGGAATCGCATCTCACCCGCTCACCACTCCAGCTCCGAGAGACAGCCCACAGGCCTCCACTGAAAGAGCCCACGAGATCCTCGGGTCCACTCCTGACACCCACCCCGTGCTCGTATTTCCCTTTGCTCCATTCTAAGAGGTGGGGGTCACACCAGAGCCTTGGGTAGCAGCTCGAGCCCAGAGGGTTACACAGCATGGGTCTGCACCCCGGCACACTGTGGCCCAGAAGGTGCTGACCCAGGAGGGTCTGGTCACCATCTGCTCCTCCAGCTGCAACTCGTCATGTCTCTTCCCTGAGCCTGGTCCCTCACCGGTACACGGGGCTGGGTTGTGATCACACCAGTGCTTCCTGCCTCCCCGGGTGGTCGTACAAGCCAACCAGGGACTCGGAGAGGAGACCCTGCAGTGGGCTGGCCACCATACAGGGTGCTGAGAAATAAAGATGAAAGACGCTGGTCCCTGCCCTCAGAGAGATTATCAGCAGTAAATGGGCAAGTGAAGGTGAAAGTGAAGCCATTCAGTCGTGTCCAACTCTTTGTGACCTCATGGACTGTAGCCCACCAGGCTCCTCCATCCATGGAGTTTTCCAGGCAAGAGCACTGGAGTGGGTTGCCATTTCCTTCTCCAGAAATGGGCCAAGAGACGCTCATAATAGAGTGTGACTGAGGAGTGGGGCATGACACACACGAGAAGAGAAGACGCCTGTGGAGTGTGTAAGACTGTCCACTGGGAACTCAGATCAACAAGATGGCAACTTTTGCCTGCTAGCTGTATGACCTGGCAAGCTACCTACCCTCTCTCTGCTGTTCTGGACCTCACAGAGGTGTGGTGAGGATCAGCCTACGTAAATGAACCTGTGTAGAGTGCTCTGAGGCAAAGTAGGTGCTACATAAGCATTAGTTGTCACTCTTGTTATCATCATTAATCCATTCAACAAAGATGCCCAAGGCTCTCTTTTGGGCACGGGGACATGGCAATAAAACAGACTGGAAAGACCTGCTCTCGTGGAGCTTACCTTCTGGAAGAGGAGTGGGGCAAAAAGAAGCACGTTATTCAATTGGGTGATGAAAGAGCTTCGGGGGAAAAGAGCAACAGAAAGGGGGAACAGAGAGTTCCCCCAGGCGTGGGGGAGGGTTTCCGTCTTAGGTGTGGTGGTCAGGCAGGGCCAGGTGGGAAGGTGAAGGTGAGCAGAGGCCCGAAGGAGGTGAGAAACAGCAGCGCCAGGAGGAGCCGGGGTCCAGACGGTGGCAGCAACGACTTCCATGCTGCTGTGACTGTATCATTAGCGGCCAGCACGTGTGCGTGTGTGTGTGTGTGTGTGCTCAGCAGCATCCTGCTCTTTGCGACCCTTTGGACTGTGGCCCGCCAGGCTCCACTGGCCCCGCCCTCCTTCCAGAATGAAAGCTCCACGAGAGCAGGTCTTTCCAGTCTGTATTGTTTACTGACGTGTCCCTGTGCCTAAAACAGAGCTTTGGGCATCTTTGTTGACTGAATTAATAATGATAACAATAGTCATAAGTAATTCTTGTTTAGCACCTGCTTTCCCCCAGAACTGATCGAGGCACTTGACACAGGTTCATTTGCTGCTGCTGTTCAGTTGCCAGGTCGTGTTCAACTCTGTGATCCCGTGGACTGTAGCCCGCCAGGCTCCTCTGTCCATGGAATTTCCCAGGCAAGAATACTGCAGTGGGTTGCCATTCCCTTTTCCATGGGATCTTCCCCACCCAGGGATCGAACTTGGGGTCTCCTGTGTTGCAGGCAGATTCTTTACCGTCTGAGCCACCAGGGAAACCCACATGCCATGTTTAGTGAGGATTAAATCAGATAACTGGAGAAGGGAATGGCAACTCACTCCAGTAGAGCCTGGAAAGTTCCAGGGACAGAGGAGCTGGTGGGCTACGGTCCATGGGGTCACAAAGAGTCAGACACGACTGAGTGACCCACACAACAACAACACAAATCAGATGACAAATATCAGGCATCTAGGAGGTACAGAGTACGTGTGAGCTCCTCCCCTCCCCCGTTCTTCCCATAGCGCTCTCTCCAGCCGCTGGAGAAGTCAGGATATCCAGAGCAGAACCCACTTCCCTCCCAGTCCCTTCTGCCACCTCTGCACCTCTGCCCAGGGGCCCTCGCCGGCTGGGATCTGAGTCAGGTGCCAAGTGTCCTTGAGAAGACTTGGGAGCCCAGACCCAGAGTTTGGAGGGTGAGTGGTGGCCTGTCACCTTCTAGCTGTGGGATCTCAGCCAGGGACACTAATAACACCTGTCACTTTTACCAGCCACATTGTCACTTCATCCTCCCACCAGCCCTGCGAGATAGACGAGGAACATGAAACCCAGGGAGGTTCTCACAGCCAGAAGGTGGGGAAGGTTTGACTATATGGACCTTTGTTGGCAAAGTGATGTCTCTGTTTTTCCTGTGCTGTCTAGGTTTGTGATTGCTGTTTGCCTGGGTAGGATACAAAAGGTTCTTCCCCATTACAGCGCTGGTGGCCCTGCTGGCCCTTGAGACACAAATGGAGACAGGAGAGGGAAGAGAAGGGAGATGGGCCGCAGTCTGGGAACACTTTGTTCCACACTGAGCCCCATAAAATCCAGCGCACCCCGCTCATCTATGCCTTCCCCATCCCTCACCTCTAGGTTGCTAGAGCTGAGCCCCGCAGAGGGGCTGAAGAAAGGAGCTGGCCAGCTCCTCCTCCCTCTGCTGGGGGTCCTCTAGGACCCCTCCCTCCCTATCCCACGACCACTCCTGAGGCTCCATCTGCTGCCTTCCCTGTGGCCTCCCCATCTTCGCAAAGTTTGCTTTGCTCAAGAAAGCCCCAAGGGCACCCACCTCAGAGGTGGGCTGGAGAGATGGGCTAGTGTTTGCTCTGATCTAGAAAAGTCTGATCCAGCCAGCCCCCCCAAGCTGGGATGGTGAGACACTGGCCAGCCAGAGGGCAGGCCAAACAGGAGGCAGACATGAGGGCAGCCAGCAGCTCAGTGGCTCCCCTGGTGGCTCAGAGGGTAAAGCAACTGCCCGAAATGCGGGAGACCTGGGTTTGATCCCTGGGTCGGGAAGATCCCCTGGAGAAGGAAATGGCAATCCACTCCAGTATTCTTGCCTGGAGAATCCCATGGACGGAGAAACCTGGTAGGCTACAGTCCACGGGGTCGCAAAGAGTCGGACACGACTGAGCGACTTCACTCACTCAGCAGCTCAAATGCCCCTCTTGAGCCTTTCTAGAACCCTGCAGAGAACACTGTTCTCTCCCTGGAGGAGCTTCTTGGGAGGACTGAGGCAAACAGTGAGGACGATGAACCCCTACCTGTGGGCCCCAGACTGCACAGGGGGCCCTTCTGTGGGTGCCTCCCAGGCCCCCATCAGTCCCTCAATCCTGACGCCGAGCTGGTACCTGCAAAGTGCCTAGAACGGTGCCCGGGACTTGTAGCATTCAGCGTGCTGGCCGTTAGCCTTGTCATCATTGACTGCACATGGCACCTGATGACCCATTTCTAAGCTATCTTCCCCATGGCATGGTGAGTTCCTACAGCTTGTGTCTTGGTTCATTTTAGCGGTCCCAGCATCCGCCGTGAACCATTGTGTGCTCAGCAAGTGCTAGTCTAAGGAAAAGCAAAAGGAAGGACAGTATTTGATCTTTCCTCTTTGTTTTTTTGGCTGTGCTGGGTCTTCCTTGCAATTCATGGGCTTTGCTTAGTTGCCTGTGGGATCTGAGTTCCCCGACCAGAGATCAAACCTGCGACCCCTGCGTTGACAGGCAGATTCTTACCCACTGGCCCACCAGGAAGCTGATGGCTGCTGTTTTATGTGACCGGATTTCCCCCAGTCCTCGCCATGTTTCGTGCGCACGTGGACCGTAATGTCACTGACGCACTCTTGTTGCGCTCCCCTCCTTTCACGAGGCCTCAAACCCCTGCCACCTCTCGACACCCCCATCCCCTGCCCCCACCCCAGATGCCTCCTCCAGGGTTTCTGCCTCCCCAGTGTACCCCGCTGGACGTCACCAGCCACAGCTGCCAATTGCTTGGAGCTTGGGTGTCAGCGGATCTGGACTGTGAGGGTGGACAAGTCTCTCCTTGGGGCTGCACTTGATTGGAGGGGCCAGGGGCTACATGGAAATGGTCTTCCTGTGTACACACTGCAATGTTTTAGATGCATAACCAACAAGGACCTACTGTAGAGCACATGGAACCCTGCTCAATGCATGTGGCAGCCTGGATGGGAGAGGAGATTGGGGGAGAGTGGGTACATGTGTGTGTATAGCTGAGTCCCTTCTCTGGGCACCTGAAACTCTCACAGCACTGTTAATGGGCTATACCCCGATACAAGATAGAAAGTTTAAAGTTTAAAAAAAAAGAAATGGTCTTCCTGGTTTTTTGTTGTTTTTTTTTTCCTCTGGGGCTCAGATAGCATCAGACTACACTGTCCACTTCTCTGATGAGATGCAGGTCACTTCTCCCCTGCCCTGCCTCCTCGCCAGGGTAAATCCTGCCCACAGAGGTTCTAGGAACTCGGAGCAAAATTTCTATACATCAGCGCCACCAGCCAGACACCTCTAAATCCTGCCTTAGGGCCCCTGCATGGGGGACCCCTGCCATGGCTACCCTGGGGAGTCACATGCACACACAACCACTCATTCCCACACCCTCACCCTTACACACTCACACCATTACCCTCACATGCACACAATAACACAGCCTCAGCTCTCTCACACACACAGCTTCACCCTCACACACACAGTCACACAGCCATACACACAATAACACAGGCTCACAACCACTCACACACACACACAGCTTCACGCTCACACACACAGCTTCACCCTCACACACACAGTCACACAACCATACACACAATAACACAGGCTCACAACCACTCTTACACACACACAGCTTCACCCTCACACACAGTCACACAGCCATGCACACGCACACACAGCTTCATGCTCACACACACAGTCACACAGCCATACATACAATAACACAGGCTCACAACCACTCACACACACACACAGCTTCACGCTCACACACACAGCTTCACCCTCACACACACAGTCACACAGCCATACACGCAATAACACAGGCTCACAACCACTCACGCACACACACAGCTTCACGCTCGCACAGCCCAGCTCACACGCTCACACCCTCAGCCCCCCTGATTTCCTCTACTGTCAGCAGCTCGCAGATGAGCTACAATGCAACCAACCCACAAAGCACGTGCTGTAGAAAGTGTTGTTTACTACTCAGGAGCTCCCTGAGTGGGGACCACAGAAGTTCTTAAGATCTCTTCATTCGCCCGTGTCAAGATCAGCCCTGACCCTCTACACAGCCTCCTTCTGGACCCCAGAGTCCCTCTGCTCCCCTCTCTCTCTTGGCCCAGAACTTTCTTGCTGGTTGCGCCCCATCAACAGCCCTGAACATCCAGAGCGGGGAGAGCCAACTCTGCTCCCAAGGGTGGGCTGAAGGGAACAGACAGGCTGGGCCTGCCCCCCTGCCACCTCCGGACACGTCACCGGGTCAGTGGGAGCATCAGATGGGCACTTGCTGGGCACCCACAGATTTCTGGGTCCCGGGCTCAGCTGGGGCACCGCTGCCAGCCCTGCATGCTGTCTCCCTCTTGGCCTCTTCTCCTCCTGTCTCTGCCCAGGCCCCCTGCAGACCCTGCAGGTCCAGTCTTGTCCCGCTGACACACAGCACCCCACAACCCCCCTTCCACCCCTGCCCGCACCTGCTCCTCCGGCCCCTCTGCTCCATCTTGCTGGCTCCTCTGTCCTCTCCTGGCCTGGCAGCTGGTGCCCCCTCCAGCTGGCCCTTTAAGGAGTCCCCTGCTGAGAGAGCCACCCTCAGGCCAGGGGACGGGAGGGGCTGGTGGGGGAGGAGTGGAGAGCAAAAATAGCTCCTTATCTGAGCCTCAGAGGGGCCAGAGCCCAAAGAGCAGGAGGGATTCCGAGACCCAAAGAGGGTGAAGGACCTGCCGCCTGGAGTGGGACCCTGCAGCCCACCCACCCGGCCCGGGCCTGGAATCGGATCTTCGAAGCAGTGGGACCTCCCGGGAACCTGGACTCAAGGCTCCTAATCAGGGTTCTCAAGAGCAAGATGACGGGCCCCAGGGACCCCGTGGCAGCTCTCAGAGCAGTCAGTCCTGGGTCCACATCGTATTCATTCCATTCCTCCATTTGGGACTTAAACCCACTGTCTTTTAACCGAGATCACATATCTGGTCTCGGGACTTCATGAAGCTGAGGTTCTATGATGTCTCCTCGCAGAAGGAAATCAGTGAGCCACAGCGTGGTAGGAGTGGATTTACTTAAAACAGCCCACGGACAGAGTGCGGATCATCTCAGAAGGCGGCAGCGGCACCGAGGTACCGGGTGGCCAGTGTTTATAGGGCGGGTAATTTCATGGGCTAGTGAGCGGGAGCGTTATTCTAACTATTCTGGGGAAGGGGGCAGAGATTTCCAGAAATTGGGCCACTGCCCAATTTTTAAAAATTAATTAATTATTTTAATTGGCTGACAATTACTTTACAATATTGCTATGGGTTTTGCCATACATCAACGTGAATCGGCCTCAGGGGCACATGTGACCCCCCACCCTGAACCCCCCTCCAAGCTCCCTCCCTACCCCATCCCTCTGGGTTGTCCCACGGCACCAGCTTTGGGTGCCCTGCTTCATGCATCGAACTTGCACTGGCCATCTGTTTCACATACGGTAAGATACATGTTTCAGTGCTGTTCTCTCACTCATCCCACCCTTGCCTTCTCCCACTGAATCCAAAAGTCTTTGGACCTTTATGGTCAGCCTTGGAAGTGTCGTGGCACCTATCAGAGTGTCATTTAGCTTGCTGATGAGTTACAGTATGTTTTACTGAGGTTCAAGGTCTAGAGAAAATCAATAGTCTGCCCTCTTGAACCTAGCTGGTTCTGATCCGTCTATGTCGTGTCCTCCAGCTGTGTCTTTCTTTTACCAGTTGAGCCCTACCCCCTTCCCTCCTGTTTTAATCTGACCCCACTCTATCTATCTTGCCAACTTCTTGCCCACTGTCCCTGTGGCCCCAACCACACCCCAGTCCACAGCTCTCTAATCAAGCCGGTCCCATTGGTCCCTGTGCACTGACCTCTGTGACGTCCTTCCCTTCATGGGATTGTCCTGTCCCTCCCGCCCACCTAACTCGCCACGTCCTTGTGGACCCTCTGTGCAGGCCCAACTATGAGAAGCCCTCCCTGGTCCCCTGGCTCCTCAGTTCCAGCCCATGCCCCACAGGCATGGATGGAAGCCCGTTGGTCTATGAGCATCCTCCCCAGCTGCTGTGATGCTGCCCAACAAGAAGGACGTGCCTTAGATAATTTTTTTTCAGCATCATCATCATGTTATTATTTTATTTAGATTATCATTATCATGTGTATGAACTCTCCCACAAAAAGAAACTCCCCCTTGGTAAGAGCTCTCATTGTACCCATGATGCCAGAACATGGTTTCATCTTCATCACACCCCTGGGGAGTGGACATTGTAACTCCTGTCTTACAGGGGAGGGGAACGGCAGCTGTGGGCAGAGCAAAAACTGCGGGGTTCAATTCAGCACCACTTGATACAGCTGGTCCCTCCCTCCACCTTGAAGCTCTCTCTACACGTGGCTTCAAGGACACCCGTCTTCTTGGGTTCCCTCCTACTTTCCTGTTGCTCGTTGCCTTCTCCCAGGCTTCTCAGCACCGGAGTCAGCCTTTGTCCTTTGTCTGCACACACACACCCCAGGATCTCATTCAGGCTCCTGGCTTTAAACACCATCTACGGGACAACACTTGCATTTGCAGCCGTGACTCCTAAGCCTAACTTCCTGTCTGCCTTGTCCAGCAGGAGTGATAGATATCTCTAAGACTGGAGCTCTAAGACTTACTCCTGTCTTCCCTTCCCCTGCCAACAAGCCAGCTCCTCCCCCGTCTCCCAGTCTCAGCTGATGGAAGCTCCATCGATTGCTCAGGTGAGTGCCCTGAGCTTTTTCTCTGCCTCCTCTTTTTCTCTCCCTCCCTAAATCCAATCTATGGTTGCTCTTGCTGTTCGGTCACTCGGTTGTGCCCGACACTTTGCGACCCCATGAACTGTAACAAGGAAGCCTGGCGTGCTGCAGTCCAGGGGGTCACAAAGAGTTGGACGCGACTGAACCAAACTGAACTGGACTGCAGCACGCCTGGCTTCCCTGTCCTTCACCATCTTCCGGAGTTTGCTCAAACTCTTGTCCGTTGAGTCACTGATGCCATCCACCCATGTGGTCTTCCGTCATCTCCTTCTCCTTCTGCCCTCAATCTTGCCCAGCATCAGGGTCTTTTCTAATGAGTCAGTTCTTCACATCAGGTGGCCAAAGTATTGGAGCTTCAGTTTCAGCATCAGTCCTTCTAATGGATATTCAGGACTGATTTCCTTTAGGATTGACTGGTTTGATCTCCTTGCTGTCCAAGGGACTCTCCTTACAATCCAATCTATTGAGAGGTCCTATTGGCTCCTCTCTTAGCTATATCAAGGATCAACTTCTCCTCCACCTCCACGGCACCTGCCCGTCTCCCAGCCCTTATCATTTCTCACCTGCACAGCCCACCAACTTACAGCTGGTCGGTTTCCACCTCCGCCCTGCACAGCATCGAGAGGGTCTTTTACCTACTGTATAGCACGGGAACTCCACTCGATATTGTGTGGCAGCCTGGATGGGAGGGGAAAATGGATACCTGTATATGTACAGTTCCCTTCACTGTTCACCCGAAACTATCACAACATTGTTGATCGGCTATACTCCAAGATAAACAAAAAGCGTTTTTAAAAAAGAGGGTTTTTATACATAGACCGCAGCTCTGTGACCTCTGCCTGCGGCCCCTCCCTTGTGGCCCTCCTGCCTGTCCAGATCCTGAGGGGCCCAGAGGCGTTTGTCACATAGAGAGATGGTCACTTCTCTACTCAGAAATGGCCTCCACTTCCCAGCCCTGGATCCCCCGTCCCTGCCTCATCTCTGTCTACTCTTCCCGTCACCCCACTCCTCCAGCTCCTGCTCTCCTGCTGATGCTCAAACACACAAGCTGGTGCCTCCTGCCTCGGTTCTCGACCTGGTGGTTCCCTTGGCCTGGAACACGCTTGCCCTGGAGCTAAGAGACAGCGTCTCCGCTTTGATGGCCACCTGTTTCCGTGGTAGTCAGATCTACCCCAGCCCCAGTCACGCAGGCATTCCTGGCCCCCTTTTCTGCTTCCCTGTGTCTTTATGTCACAGCCTTTGTGACCTGGTTGACTTGTTTCTCACGGTTATTACCTACAGTCTCCTCATTGCCCGCCAGAAACAACCAGGGAGCAGGCTCTCCGTCTTTTTAGTTCGCCGCCGCATCCCAAGCAACTATGATGGTACCTCGCATACATAGGGGCTAGGTACCCTACCAGCCAGATGATTCCTTTCTTCTCTTTCACTTCTCTGTGTGTCGGAACATTATGAGGCATATCTGGGAAGCTGGCCAGGTAGACAGAATGTATTTTTTTAGCCCAGTGACTTAGGCACAAGGAAGAGAAGGTCTTAGAAAGCCAGGAAACTGCTGGGGCGAGCGAGTTTGGCTGGTCCAGCTAAAAACAACTGCCCGGGTTGGGCTGAGCTCTGTGACCTCTGCCAGCGGCCCCTCCCTCGTTGCCCTCCTGCCTGGCCAGAGCCTGAGGGGCCCAGAGGAGTTTGTCACCCCGCCTGCCCTTGTCACCCAACCTGTGTGCACCCCACCTTTCGCCCAAACCTGCTTCCTCTTACTCACTCCTCGCAGCTTCTCCAAACACCTCCCTGTCATGGGGAGCTGCCTCTCAAGTGCCACAAAACACGCATGCCTGTTTAATGTGGATGCCCTCAGCACCAGGTACAAGCAACGTAAACACTGCCATACCCACACACATATACACCCCTGCAGCGTCTGATAGCACGGGAACTGCAACGGAGGCAAACAGACTCCATGCAAATCCCAGCTCCACCGCTAACTAGCTCTGTGAGCATGGACGCATCTACTTATTTCTTTCATCTGTAGGGAGGGAATCGCTGCTGTCCCTTAGGGTTGTTATAAGGGACTTTCCCAGTGGCTAAGCCAGTAAAGAATCTGCCCGCAATGCAGGAGACCTCTGCATTCAGTCCCTGGGTGGGGAAGATCCCCTGAAGAAGGGAATGGCTACCCACTCCAGTATTCTTGCCTGGAGAATCCCATGGACAGAGGAGCCTGGTGGGCTACGGTCCATTGAGTCTCAAAGAGTCAGGCACGGCTGAGTGACTAACACTTAGGGTTGTTGTAAGGGTTAAAGAGGTTATGTTTGCAGAGACTCCAGTGCTGGACCCAGTGCCCAATGAGTCTTTAGTAATGGCTACTATTCTCATGAATGCCCACTTCTTGGGTGTCCACCATGTGCCAAGCACTGTTAAATACATCTGGGAAAGTGCCCCCTCTTAATGGGCAGCATCAAGACGACAGGCTACAGCTCAGAATGGCTGCTGGAATTCTACCTTGGATGACAAGCAAACCGAAGACACGGTGTGTGTGAGTTGTGGCAGGGTGGAGAAGGACCGCCAGAAATTATTCTGACTCCTTTATGTTGGAGAAATGAATGACATTTAGTAGGGGGCAGTACCAACTGGGGCTAGAAAAAGATGTATGGGTAAGCTGCAAAACCCAAGGAGACAGAAAGGCTTTGGGGGTCAGGCAACTCTGGTTCAAACCTCAGTCCCACGGAAAAAAGGCTGGAAGGACACGCACTTCTCTGGGCAGGGCTTGGTTTCTCTCCCCAGACCTTTTTGCAACATGCCCTTGGTGGCAGTGTCACAGTAGGCGGCCACCTCTGCGTCCCCAGCATCTTTGACATCGGTGGGCAGTGCTGGGAGGATGGCCGGTCACCAGTGAGTGACCGGGCATTGAGACCGTCGTCTGCAGAGGTGCCTTTGGGCTCTGTCTCTGCTTCCTGGCACCACACTCCACGCCTTGGTTATGCTACGAAACTTCCGACTTCCCAGCTGGCTGAGCTAGGTGAGCTCTGCCTGAAGGCCAACACTTCCAGATGTCTTTAAAACAACAACAAAAAAGAAAAAAAGCAAGAACAATCTCTGAGGCTATGAGCCTCCAGGCAAAGTTCTAGAGAACGAGCCGCCCTTCCCCATCCCTGCCTGGTTTCCACACCTCTGCTTCTCCCTCTCTTCATCCCCAGGATCTACATTTAAATCACATCCTTAAATATTCAGTTTGGCCTGAAATAGCCGAGAATCATGAAGCTTGTAATGTCTCCCAGGGATTAGCAAAATCCCTTAATCCCCTTCTTTCTTATAATATCATATAGGGGAACTGGTTATGCCAAGTGCATTTTTGAATTGCACAAGCGTTCTCAAAACTATGGCTCTAGAGTATGTCAAGGAACATTTTCTGAACCGAAGCATCAACTGTAGTCAGACTTTGGCACCGAATTGTCTGTGTGTGTGTGCACGCGCACACACACGTATGTTTAAATCCCAACTGCCTCACTGACCTTGGGGCCTGGCACAGGTGCTCAGCACCCCCAGCCTCACCCATAACGGCCATGTGACATTCCTTTAAGAATCCACCGAGCCCCTTCTGTGGCAGGCACTTCTCCAGGCCTTGGACACAGAGCAAACGAGACAAATGAGACTTAATCTTTTGTGTGGAGGGGCCAGTCAATTATGCATCTCAGATCATTTTAAGCATTTAAAAGAAAAATAAAGCAAAGTAGGGGCACAGCGATGTGCCTGATAATCCACTGCGTGGACCGTGCTAGGTTCCAGCCCGGCCCACTGGGCGGGTCTAGTTGTCTGGTCTCACCGCATCACGCCCTGCAGCTCCCTGACCAGAGACGGGAATGCCCCACCCACGTGCCTCACGTTATGACGTCTTTTTCCTTTTTCTCCTCGCTATCGGACACTAAGATAGAAATGGCAGTGGGCATCCGTTTGAGCACGTGAAAAGACTTCGGGAATATTTTTCTTTCTTCCATGATTATTTATTAAGCCTACTGTGTGCCAGACAGCTGGTCTGCATAATGTGTTTTAGAAATTGGAATGCTTTACATAAACAGCCTTAGTTCTGGAACTTCTTGACAAATTGGAAGCCTCTGGCAGTCCTGGGCAGGCCTTTCATTGGGACAACACTTAGCCATGCCAAGAGGTGGCTGCTTACTTCAGAGAGTGATTATTCTCTGTTCACTAGCCCTTATGGTCTCTGATTCCTGGCCAGCTTCACTCCCCTGGCTGGCTCTGGCAGTCATTGATTTGAGTTTTCAAGCCCAGACTCAAACTCTCAGCCTAATGAGGACATAGAAACTAAGCTAAGAATACCGAAAAAGATGATTGTTTAAGTCTGTGACATTCTGTCCATGGAGAAGTGAAGTCTGTGTCCCTCCCTTGAATCTGAGTGGTTTCTCTCTGCTTTAGCCACCAGAGTCAGTGGAAGTATTGGTGTGTGACATCAAAGGTTAGAACATAAAAGGCCACGCACTCCTGCTGGCTTATTTATTTTTGGCTGTGCTGGGGCTTTATGGCTGCACGGGCTTTTCCCTAATTGCACCGAGCAGGGGCTCCTCTTCGTTGCAAAGCTCAGGCTTCTAGGGAGTGGGCTTCCATCACTGCGGCACGTGGACTTAGTTATAACTCCAAGGCATGTGAGACCTTCCTGGGCCGGGGATCACACCCGCGTCTCCTGCATTGGCAGGCAGATTCTTTGCCACTGAGCCACCATGGAAGCCCCAGGAACTTCTGCTTTATTCTCCGCAGCTCTCACTTTTGGAGCCCTTGAGCTCTGGAAGGAAGAAGTCCAACTGCCCTGGCATCGCCATGCTGTAAGGAAGCCTGAGCCGTGGGGAGAGGCCGTGTGCTGGCTCTCTAGTCCACAGTCCCAGCTGAGCCCAGCTTGTGAGCCTTTCTAGTCCAGGCAATAAACACATATGTTAAGAAGTCTCAGAGGGAGAGGTTATATGTACACCTATGGCTGATTCAAGTTGATGTATGGCAGAAACCAATGCAGTTTTGTAAAGTGATTATCCTCCAATTAAAAATAAGTAACTTTTCAAAAAGGAAGTCCCCAGCCAGTTCCAGCCTTCAGCCATTCAAGTCGCCCCCCAGCTGTTCAAGTCTTTCAGACCAGAGACAATTATCCCCACTCGGCCTTGTCCGAATTCCTGACCCTGCTAAAATGTTGACTGTTCACATCACATTTGGGGATGGTTTGTTATGCAGCAATAGATAATTGGAACAACGTCCATTAGGAAGGAGCAGTTGACTCAGAGCTCAAGTATAACTGGGTAGGAAGTGGAAAATTTGGGCAGACCATTTCAAACAGGAGGGACAAGAGGTACAAAAATCCTCTGGTGAGAGGAATCTGGTAAATTAAAGAACAACAACAAAAAAAAGAGAGAGAGAGAAAACAACAACAAAGAAAGAATGCAACCAGAAACCTTTCCAGGTATTTCAAGCACAAAGGTTTTTTTTTTTTCCAGTTATTTATTTTTGGCTGCCCTGTGTCTTCATTGCTGAGAGCAAGCTTTCTCTGATTGCAGTGAGCGGGAGCTCTTCTTTGCTGCAATGCATGGGCTTATTTGCCTCATAGCATGCGGGATCCTAATTCCTTGACCAGGGATAGAATCCACATCCCTTGCATTGGAAGGCAGATTCTTAACCACTGGACACCAGGGAAGTCCCTCCAATAATGCTTCAGTCTCCTGAGACTTGCCCATCTTTCCTTTTTCTTTCATCTCTCCAATGCCCTTCTTACCCAGTTTAGATGACCGACTCAATCGTTATAACCACTTATTTGCATATACCCTCAACTCCCTTGCCCCTCTCTTCCTCCACTGTACTCTTCCGGAAAAACACCAACTTTGGTTAATTCCAGCTCTCGATCTTTTCAACACCCGCCCTGCCAACAGCTGGTAAGTGACCTTACTTTAAATTCACAGCCAACTGAGGTCAAGTGGATGCTTACTGCTTCCAGAGCACTCCAATCTCATTTCCCTGGTCTATTCATCCTCCCATCCTTCAAGAGGACTATTTTCTATGTTCCCCTCTCTTCCAAAAACTCCAGCACCTCCTTCTCTATCATCAACTCTCAACTGCCGCCTTTACTTCCTATCTTACGGAGAAAGTACAAGAAAACTTCCACGTGCTCCCCCCAAGTCTGCCGGCTCATGTCTGGACCCCTTTATTATGCTTTTCCTCCTGTTGCTATGGATGAGCTGTTTATGCTCCTGCCTGCAGCCGAAGTCTGGGGAAACTAGAAACCATCCTCTCTCATCTCTCCAAGGCCTTAGACTCCAACAGTTTCTCTCTCCTTCATCATCAAGTTTTTGCCCTCTACCAGATCACTCCCATTAGCCTGTGACTATATTGCTATTTCTCCTCTTTCGAAAATAGCCCAGCTCTCTCCTAATCCCACATACCCTACCAGCTGTCGCCCCATCTCTCTGCTTTACTGCACAGCAAAACTCTTCAGAAGAGTCACCTGTACTGCCTTTGATTCCTAACCTCCACTCTCCCTTGATCCCACTTTGATTAGCTTCGTCCCCCTCACCTCTCCCCGAAACACACCTCTAGGCGGCCAATTCCTTGCCAGGTAACCAAGTCTCACTTCCCATCTCACTTGGCCTCTCAGGGCGTTTTAACCCCGCTGAGCATTCCGTCCTTGGACCACTCTCCCCTGTGGCCTCCAGCACACCACGTGCTCCCCACCTCCCTCTTACCTCACTGGCTGCTCCTTCTCGGTGCCTTTTGCTGGTTTTCCCCATCTCTCGACCCCGAACACTGGAGTGGCCCAGAGCTCTGTCCTTGGCCTTCTCTCCTCTATCTCCTTAAGAGCCCGCTGCGATTTGTGGTCATGATTCTAATTTAGGCTGATTTTCAGCCACCCTCATGGCTTTAAATACCTCCTGTACTGCCGACTCCTAAATTTATTTTTTTCAGCCAGAATTACTCCACTGAATTCCAGACTTGAACATCAAAATACCTACTTGATATGCGACCCAGCAATGCCACTACTGGGCATACACCCTGAGACAATCATAACTGAAAAAGACACACGTACCCCAGTGTTCATGGCAGCACCGTTGACAATAGCTAGGGCATGGAAGCAACCTAGATGCCCATCGGCAGAGGAACGGATAAAGAAGTTGCGGTGCATATATACAATGGATACTGCTCAGCCACAAAATGGAATGCATTTGAGTCAGTTCTTGCAAGGTGGATGAACCTAGAGCCTGTTATACAGAGTGAAGTAAGCCAGAAAGAGAAAAACACATATTATATATTAACATGTATAGATGGAATCTAGAAAAATGGTACTGATGTACCTATTTGCAGGGCAGGAAAAGAGACATAGAGAAAGACTTACGGATACAGCAGGGGAAGGAGAGGGTGGGAGGAATTGAGAGAGTAGGTTTGAAATGTGTACATTCCCACGTGTAAAATAGATAGCCAACGGGAAGTTGCTGTATAATGCAGGGAGCTCAGCTTGGCGCTCTGCGATAACCTAGAGGGGTGGGGGGTGGGAGGTGGGAGGGAGGTTCAAGAGGGTGGGGACACATGTATCCCTTTGGCTGATTCATGCTGATGTATGGCAGAAACCCACAGAACGTTGTAAAGCAATTATCCTCCAAAGAAAAATAAATAAATTAAAATAAATAATCAAAAATACCTCCTCCTCCCAAATACCTATTTGACATCTTTCTGGAATGTCCAACATATCGCAACACCAAATTCCAGATCTGGCCCCCCAAACCTGTTTCTCCTGTACTTTCCATCTCTCTATGTGGCAAATCCATCCTTCCAGTTGTTGGGGCCAAAAGTTTGGAGTCATCTCTGATGCCTCAGTTTCTCTCCTACCCCATCCAATCTGTCAGACAATCCTGACAACTCGGTCAAGTGTGTCTGGACTCTGGCTACCACTCACCTCCAGCGCTAGGACAGTGTCAAGGTCCCATCAACTCTCTCCTGGATCGTTACCAGAGCTTCCCAACTGATCTTGTCCTCACCCTCCTTCATTCTATTCTCAAGAAAGTAATGAGAGTGTCCACTTAAAACCGAAATCCGATCATACAGTACAGTACTCAGCTCAAAACACTCCATGTCACTCAGAATAAAAGTCAAAGTGCAAACGCCCTGGCATTCCTTTGTTTCCACCTTCTAGCTCCTATTCTGTTCTAGCTTCACTGGCCTTCCTGTCCTTGAGCAAGCAAAGTGTGTTCCCGCCTCAGGACATTTGCACTTGCTGGTCTCTCTTCCTTCCATGCCCTTCTTCCATATATGTCTGACTTGTTCTTTGTCTTCTTTTAGGCCTTTGCTCACATGGCTCAAACAATCAAGGAAAGCGAGATTCACAAGGGTATCCTCAAAGCCTAGAGCAATGCCTAGTTCATGCTAGGCATTGGATGCTATTTGTTGCCTTAATTTAGAGACCAGGTATGAAGGTCACAGGTGCTAGAAGAGGCTGAGAGGTGGGCAGGAACCAGACGGGCAGGCTTGCAGGTCTTGCTAAAGATCTGGAGGAGGGCTGACATGATCACGAGAGTGTTTAGAAAAACTGCCCTGGGCTCCAGGAGGGGAAAATGCCCATTCTAGAGAGTTGACTCCTGTCTTTGTGGGGAAATAGGAGGATCTGCTTTCTAGAAAGGCCTCTTCCACTTAGAAGGAGCAGGGGGCTCTGGGACTAAGGAGATCTCTGCTTTTTGACAAGACTCAACACTGCATGGGGCTATAATTATGGGTAATCAGCCCTGTGCTTCTGGGTGAGCAGCTCCATCAAGCCGTTTACAGACACAGGTTGAGGCCCTGCCTCCTCCCACCACCCTGCTGGGACCTCACTGCTCCAGGAAGCCTCAGAACCTGCCCCTCGCATTCTCCCCTCTCCCTCGTCACCCAGCCTCACCCCTCCTTGTCCTCCTGCACTCCTCAGCCTGGAGAGACTTCCATGGTCACGTCCAAGGGTCGAGAGGCCAGCTGAACCCCTCTGGCCCCCAGACTGTAGGTGAGGAGGCTGCTAGGCACCAGGAAGGTGTGGGGGCTGAGCAGGGAGCAGATGCCACCCGCAGACCCTCTGAGGATGGCGCCCCCCGGGAGCCAGGATGCTCAGCCCTGGGGCAGCCCTCCATTTAAAGCTCCCTCTTAACTACTCTCCAGCTATCCAAACAACTAGACTATTTATTCAGCTTCTCTTCGGCCTACTGGGCTCCTCAAACTCAATGTGCCTTCTGCACATTCCTTGAGGGTTTTTAATAACCTACCAGTAAGAACAAAAAGTCCATTTCTACTAAACTCAGAAATCAAGCCGAGGTGGAAATACCTTTCAAGGACCCCTCCCTTCCCAACTCAGCTGGACTTTTCGCTGCAGTGGGAAGTAAAATTAATTTTGACTTTGCTGCCAAAATGCACCTAATTATTTAACTTTGCTAAGGAAGCGGGAAGGGAAATCACAGTTAGTGAGGCAGAATGTTCCACCTCCAAGTACCCAGGAGTCAGGAGTCTTTCTTACCTTATCATATGCGGGGTTGCAGGGTTCTTGCCAGCGGCTGACTTCCCAGGGCCTGCTCTAGTCGCCTTGCCAGGCACACACCAGCTCATAAGGCTGCAAGGGCCTCATGGAGGGTGTCTGGCTGAGCCAGCGGTGGCCAGGTTTGCTCTGCAACCATCCGCAGGTCACAAGCCAATCCCAGATCAGACACTCTACGAGTGCAGGGCTACTGGCAACAGAGATCAGATGAGAGGGAGCTCCCTGGAGATGCTGGGCCAGACAAGAGGATCAGCAATCCAGACAGCCAACAGCCCCTCTTTGGGTCTTCCATCTGCCAGCTCAGAACTCATGACCACTCATCATTTCCACTTTCTCCTGAGAAAAGTTCCTCTTTCCCCTGTTCCTACTCTTAAAAGTCTAAGTACAGTGAAGTTGATTCATTGGCTGGTAGACTGACCTGAGGGGAGAAACATTTCTGTCCATTTTTGGAGATGGGAGGAAGATGGCACAGAAGGAAATTAACAGCTGAATGCCTTCTGTCCACTTTCATAGGGTCGCCTGGTATTCTGAAAGGTGAATTTAGAACAAGAAGGAGTTGGGTATGAATCCCAGTTGCCTTGCTTTAAATATGTGGCTTTGGGCAAACTACTTAGCTTACCTAAGCCTCTGCAGCTACAGCTGTCGGATAGGGATAACAGTACCTCCCTTCAAGGGTGTTTGCAAAGACGAAAAAAGATGTTAAGCGGAAATAACAGACCTTAGAATTCCTTGTCCAACCAAACTAGACTCTTTCTGAAATAGTCTATGGAATTCTCCAGGCCAGCATACTGGAGTGGGTAGTTGTTCCCTTCTCCAGGGGATCTTCCCAACCCAGGGATCAAACCCAGGTCTCCCGCATTGCACACAGATTCTTTACCATCTGAGCTACCAGGGAAGCCCTCTGAAATTAAGACATATTCTAAAAAGAAGAAAAATGAATCCATGAGGAATAAATAAGTTTCAAGAAGTAGTAAGCTGAAACATAGATGTGTGTGTGTACATATGCAAAAGTATATATACATATATATGTGTGTGTATCTTTTGGTACATGTATTTTGTATGTTGCATCTATATTTAGGTATATACAAATGTTTACTCTAAAAATGAGCAAAATCAAACAAAAATTTCTGGAACTAGAGCTTTGATAAATTTGATGATTTCGCTTTGTAATATTAACATGGATGGCTTCACAGGTGGCTCACTGGTAAAGAATCTGCCTGTCAATGCAGGAGACTTAGGAAATGTGGGTTCAACCTCTAGATTGACAAGATCCCCTGGAGAAGGAAATGGCAACCTGCTCCAGTATTCTGGCCTGGAAAATCCCACAGACAGAGGAGCCAGGTGTGCTGCTGTCCATGGAGTCAATAAGAGTTGGACACAACTTAATGAATGAGCCCTTATGTGCATGGCATGGAAAGACAGCCACGCTCATGGGTTAGAAGACTTAGAGTCATTAAAGTTGGTTTGATTCCTCCCGAGGCTGCTCTCTTTGACCTGCACGTGTTCATCTCCTCGCTGCACGCTGCCACGGCCTATTCTCTGTGAAAACACATCCTGAACATCTCTTTCCTCTGATGTGGACATCGGTCCCACTGTATTAGGGCCTCACTCTATCAGCCTTGTTTTAACTTAATCACTTCGTTGAAGGTCCTATCCCCAAATATGGCTGAATTCTGAGGTACTGGGTGTTTGGACTTCAACACATGAATTTGGGAGAATGGGCACAATTCAGCCCATAACATCATTTAATGGGAGAATGGACAGTCTTTTAAACAAATAGTTCTGGGAAAACTAGTCATCTGCATGCAAAGAATGAAATTGGACCCTTACCTTAGACCATATGCTAAAATAATTCAAAGTGGATCAAAGACCTAAATGAAAGACCTAAAACTAGCTTAGGATTAAACATAGGGGAAAACTTTATGACATTGGATCTGTGAGGACTTCTTGAATATGACACAAAAAGCATAGCAACAAAGGAACAAATAGATAACCTGGACTTCATCAAACTTTAAAAGCTTTTGTACCTCTAAGGACACTATCTACAGAGTGAAAAGACAACCCATAGCATGGGAGAAAACCATATATCTGATAAGGAATAATGTCCAAAACATATTGGGTTGGCCAAAGAGTCCATTCAGGTTTTTCCATACAGGAAAAACTAAAAGTTTTTGGCCAACAGAATAGAAAGAACTCCTAAAATTCAACAACAACAAAAAACAAGTAACCTACATGAAAAAAATGGATAAAGGACTTCAAAAGACATTTCTCCAAAAAAGATACACAAATGGCCAGTAAGCGCGTGACGAGATATTCCACATCACTAGTAACTAGGGAAGTGCAAATTAAAACCACAATGAGATGCTGCTTCACACCCGTTAGGATAGCTGTCACTGTAACAGTGGAAAATAACAAGCGCTGGAGAAGTTAGAACCCTGGGGCCTCGCTGGCAAGCATGTGAAATGGTGCAGCCCCTGCGGAAACCTGCGTGGTGGTTTCTCAGAAAGTTAAACATAGCATTACTATATGATGAGGCAATCCTAGTTTTAGGCATGTACCCCCAAAATTGAAAGCAAGGACTCAGATACTTGCAAATATCAATGTTCAAAGCAGCATTATTCCCAATAGCCAAAAGGTATAAACAACCCAAATTTTCATCAATGGAACAGATGAATGGGTAAACCAAATGTCGTAGATCCATACAATTCAACCTTAAAAATAATAAAGTTCTGATACACCCTATAACATAGATGAGTCTTGAAAACACTGTGCTAGGTTAAGTCAGCCAGATTCAAAAGGACAGATGTATATGAGCCCATCTCTGTAGGAAGTCTAGAATAGGTGAATAATTATATTAATAAAAGGGGCAGTCTCTCAAGAAAGTGATGAATAGTGACATGCATAAAACACACTGAAATATGAAAAGTAAAACCTGATAGACTCAGAAGTAGATACTGACAAATATATAGTTCACACATTTCTCTTAGAAAATGACCAATCAAGCAGACAAAAAATAATTACAGATATGGAGGATTTAATAACACAAATTAACAAATTTGTGTTATTAACAAATTACTCACAAGAAACAAGTGAAATACACATTGAATTTGTACAAAACTCATCACAAATTGACCACAAGAGAAATTCTGCAAATTCCAAAATGTTGACTTCATACAGCCTCTTTCACTAACCATGATACATTTAATTAGAAACCATGAAATAAATAATAGCTCCCCAAAGTTCTGCATACCTTTAGATTACATAGGAAGTCAAAATGGTGATGACACAGTCTTTGGAAATGATCCAGAATGAGAATAGCTCATATCAAGATATGTAGGAATTCAGCCACATCAGTAGTCAGAAGAACATTTTTCATCTTAAATACACATCAAATAATTGTAAAGTTAAAAAATGAATGTGTTAAACTTTTAACAAAAGAAGCAAGTAAAAAAAGAAACTAAACCCAACTGAAATGGAATGAAGGAATAAAGATAAAAACAAAAAATAATGATTGTAAAGCAAATGTGCAATTGTCTCTAAAGCTAACTGGATGGTTTTTTGCAAAGTACAATGTAACGGATAATCTTTTGGCAAATATAATGAGAGAAAGAAAACGTAAAATAAAAGTTGCAATATGACTAGAGAAACAAATTATACTTTAATAATTATGATAATCAAGAAATGAATAATTCATAGCTTATANTATGACTAGAGAAACAAATTATACTTTAATAATTATGATAATAAAGAAATGAATAATTCATAGCTTATATAATGTCTTCCATGACATGAAAAAATGGTGGAAAGCTATTCAACTTATTTTAAGAGGCTGATGTAGCTTTGATTCTTAAGCCAAATAAAGATATCAGAAGCAAAGAAATTTGTAGGCCAGTGTAACTTCTGAGGGGCTTCCTTGGTAGCTCAGCAGGTAAAGAAGTCACCTGCAATGCAGGGGACCCTGGTTTGATTCCTGGGTCAGGAGGTTCCCTGGAGAAGGAATAGGCTACCTACTCCAGTATTCTTGGGCTTCTCTGGTGGCTCAGACCATAAAGAATCTGCCCAAAATATGGGAGACCTGGGTTCCATCCCTGGGTTGGGAAGATCCCCTGGTGGAGATCATGACAACCCACTTAAGTATTCTTGCCTGGAGAATCCCCATGGACAGAGGAGCCTGGAGGGTTACAGTCCATGGGGTCACAAAGAGTCAGACATGACTGAGCGACTAAGCACAGCACAGCACGTGATTTATGAGACAGATGCAAAGATATTAAAGAAAAATTTGGGAAATCAAATCTAGCATGATATTGAAAAATTAAGTAAGGATTGAACTGAGAATTCAAAAATGGTTCAACATAGAAAATCTTCAAATATAATTTACTATGAAGGTGAAGGTGAAGTCGCTCAGTCGTGTCCGACTCTTTGCGACCCCATGGACTGTAGCCTACCAGGCTCCTCTGTCCATGGGATTCTCCAGGCAAGAATATTGGAGTGGATTGCCATTTCCTTCTCCAGGGGATCTTCCCGACCCAGGGATCGAACCCAGGTCTCCCGCATTGGAGGCAGACGCTTTAACCTCTGAGCCACCAGGGAAGTATATATAATTTACTATAGTAATGGAATAAAAGGAGAAAATCAGATGATCACTTCAATAGATAATAAACAGCCTTTGAAAAATTCAAAATCTATTCATCATTTTTTAATAAATACCCAGACAGTTGATAAAGGTCAACTTTACCAACTTGCTAAAGTACAGTACTAAAAATATATAACAGATGTAGCACATCTTTGTAAAGCACTAAAGCATTCCCAACAGTCGATAAAGACTAAATATTGCCTCTACGCTTCAACATTTTATAGGATGCCCCAGTCAGTGCAGCTAACATATAAAATGTGCAAATGTTGGAAAAGAAACAAAAAGCTGGCCTTTTTAGCAGATGAGATAATGGTTTGTCTAGAAAATTCAAAAACATTAATTGACAGATTATTAGAACTAATTAGACAATTTAACACGATGCTCAAATACAAAATCAAGATGTACAAATACAAAATAGAACAGGACAAAAAAATAGTAGCTTTCCTACACCACTTACTCCATTAGACAATGTCATAGAGGGACTTGCCTGGTGGTCCAGTGGCTAAGAATCAGCTTTCCAATGCAAGACATGCAGGTTCCCTGGTCAAGGAAGTAAGATCCTACACACTGTGGGACAACTAAGCCTGAGCACTACAACTACTGAGCCTGCACACAGCAATGAAGACCTGATGCAGCCAAATCAATTAATTAATTTTAAAAAATGTCACAGATAAACTTGCCAACAAATTTGAACCTGACTCTAATAAAGACTTCAGATATAACTACGTTCAGGAAATGTCAGGGGCATTAAAAGACATGGTGTGGAGGCAGGTACATTTTGAATGTGGGAAGCTCTTCAGGACAAATGATCAGTTTTCCACCAAATTCAAGACAGAAAAGTCAAGGGATAATAATGGAAATGTGTCATTACACATTTGGCCAAACACATAGACTCTGGCCAAATGCCAAGAGTGAACCCTAACGCCGACTGTGAACTTCAGGTGGTTGTGACCTTTCAATGTCACTTCACCAACTGCAATGAATGAACCACTCTGGTGGAAGACGTTGGTAGTAGCAGAGGCTGTGCATGTAAGGGGGCAGGTGGGAAATCTCTGTGCCTCCATTTTAATTTTGCTGTGACCTAAAGCTTCTAGATGCCCAAGGTAAGAGAAGTCCAAGTAAGATGGTAGGTGTTGCAAGAGGGCATCAGAGGGCAGACACATTGAAACCATACTCACAGAAAACTAGTCAATCTAATCACACTAGGATCACAGCCTTGTCTAACTCAATGAAACTAAGCCATGTCTGCGGGGCAACCCAAGACGGGCGGGTCATGGTGGAGAGGCCTGACAGAATGTGGTCCACTGGAGAAGGGAATGGCAAGCCACTTCAGTATTCTTGCCTTGAGAACCCCATGAACAGTATGAAAAGGCAAAAAGATAGGATATTGAAAGAGGAACTCCCCAGGTCAGTAGGTGCCCAATATGCTACTGGAGATCACTGGAGAAATAACTCCAGAAAGAATGAAAGGATGGAGCCAAAGCAAAAACAATACCCAGCTGTGGATATGACTGGTGATAGAAGCAAGGTCCGATGCTGTAAAGAGCAATATTGCATAGGAACCTGGAATGTCAGGTCCATGAATCAAGGCAAATTGGAAGTGGCAAGGGTGAACGTCGACATTCTAGGAATCAGCGAACTAAAATGGACTGGAATGGGTGAATTTAACTCAGATGACCATTATATCTACTACTGCAGGCAGGAATCCCTTAGAAGAAATGGAGTAGCCATCATGGTCAACAAAAGAGTCCAAATTGCAGTTCAGTTCAGTTCAGTCCCTCAGTCCGGATGCAATCTCAAAAATGACAGAATGGTCTCTGCTCGTCTCCAAAGCAAACCGTTCAATATCACAGTTATCCAAGTCTATGCCCCAACCAGTAACACTGAAGAAGCTGAAGTTGAACGCTTCTATGAAGACCTACAAGACCTTTGAGAACTAACACCTCAAAAAGATGTCCTTTTCATTATAAGGGACTGGAATGCAAAAGTAGGAAGTCAAGAAACACCTGGAGCAACAGGCAAATTTGGCCTTGGACTGCGGAATGAAGCAGTTCAGTTCAGTTGAGTCGCTCAGTCATGTCCGACTCTTTGCAACCCCATGAATCGCAGCACACCAGGCCTCCCTGTCCATCACCAACTCCCGGAGTTCACTAACACTCACGTCCATCGAGTCAGTGATGCCATCCAGCCACCTCATCCTCGGTCGTCCCCTTCTCCTCCTGCCCCCAATCCCTCCCAGCATCAGAATCTTTTCCAATGAGTCAACTCTTCGCATGAGGTGGCCAAAGTACTGGAGTTTCAGCTTCAGCATCATTCCTTCCAAAGAAATCCAGGGCTGATCTCCTTCAGAATGGACTGGTTGGATCTCCTTGCAGTCCAAGGGACTCTCAAGAGTCTTCTCCAACACCACAGTTCAAAAGCATCAATTCTTCGGCACTCAGCCTTCTTC
>SJYQ01009856.1:211857-223135 GCA_006410935.1 Redunca redunca | reverse complement strand
TTATGCTTATTCATCACTGGGCTGTAGATTCAAGTTAGTGTTCAACATCAGCAGTATTAAAATCCAAACAGAGTAGATTAGAGATGAGATAAATGAAGACCTTGTGAAGAAAGCACTAGATATGGAGTAAAAATAACACAAATCCACATTCTTATCTCAGCAGCATTTCTTTAAGTAAATAGTTAAATCTTCTTATATCTTAATTTTCTTTTCTGAAATTGGGGATATTATGAGGATTAATTGACAGCGATGGTAATCCCCTCCTATGGGCCTCCCTTGTAGTTCTTTGCTTTTTGTCCTTTGGTTGGAGAAAAGAATGACCTGTGCTTATCCATCCTGCACCCTAGCTTTGGTGTCAATGAAGAGGAGTATGTTTTGAGAAATGACAGAGCAATGGACTGGTATATTACAGCACTTTCTATACTTGGACACTTGAAAAACTTTTCTCTAGCTATCAGAATAGTGTAAAAACAGCTTTGGCAAGAAGAGGCTTAAACTGACTGTTTATCAATCAATTCATTCAGAAAAAGACATGAAAGCAATGTTCAGTGTGTTTCTACCATAAATTCTGAACCTGAAGAAATTGTCTAGAGAACAAAGCAGTAACTATGGAAATAAATTGAGATTTAAAACAAGGAAACAACACGAGATCCACCTTTGCATTCAGTGAACAGCAAAACAAGGATGTGACTGTAGGTAACAAAAAAAGTCAGCTGTGTTTCCTTCTCAAGTATATTTGGGGCAAATAGAGATGCAGTGGTCAGACACGATGGGAAGTTCTACAGAAATGGAAACTCTGAACTTGAAAGCAGCTGCAAACAGAGAAAGAAATAAAGGTACAGAAACAATGATTGGTGATTAACAAAGCTGAAATTTTTGATAGGCATTGATTTCTCAACGAAAACTTGTGCCAAAGAAAGATCAGTATAAAGGGACTAGTTCAGAGACTCAAGAGAGTTTCAGAAATAAGCTCCTCAAAATCATTTTCCAGGATTAGAGTTCTATATTTGATATTGAAAAATCTGATATTGGAAACAAGAATATAGGTTATATGTAATCTTTTCTTCTCTAGATTACTCCATTCTCTTACACAAAGGCAACCTTGCTTCCAGCATATCCCTGGCTTCCCCCTCCTTTTCTCTAAAGTGGGCAGTAGCTAACCACTACTCTCCACGTCTGAGTCTTAGGATTTTTACCTACTATTCAATTAATTATGTGATCTACTTGTAATCTCAGTAGACTAGACCAGCAAAGCTATTTTGATCTCTTTTATTCATCGATATTAAGAATAAAAATATGATTTAGCATCCCTAGGGTCTTCTCTCTCCTTTTCCAAAGCTAAAAAGTTTTACTTTCATCTGCATTTTATACAAACTACACAAAACTCCAGTTTTTTATGTCATAGCTTTATATGATAGCTATAAAGTTCTAGGCAATTTGAACATAAGACCACCAACTTTTCCTGCCACTCGCTGTACACAAAGATATTTTTCATCTTTAATTTTATGGAAACATAGATTTATTTACAGATAAAAGGAGATTGTTTAAATTTTGAGAGCACAAAGATTCAAGACTTGTTCTAAAAATTCCAAGTAAAACCTGTGTAGTTCTTAAAGAAGCATTAAAAATTATTATTTCCTTATGTTAATTTTCCTGAAACCTTTAGAGTTGTACACACTGAACATTGAGAAGACTGTGGAAAAGAAGCAAATAATTATTTTCATGTTTTATTCTAATATTTAGATAACTGTAATTTTATTAATATGATATTTTTATAAAACTTGCAATTATTAAATTACTGAAGTAATGAGTAAAATACAATAAATATATCTACTAAAAAAATACAACAGCAGTGATATCATAGCTTGTATAGCATAAAATTAAAACAGAGTAAGTCATAAGTAAGCAGCTCTTACAGTATCATAATAATCCTGTTTCAAATGAACCTAGAATTCAGTTTGTGAAGCCCAGACAATGAACTAGCTAGGAGCCAGAATTATTCTTCTTCTAGCAAAAATGACTGCATTTATATCCTAATTCTTGTGGAATTAGTCTGCAGTTGCCAGATAAATTACAAGATGCCTCAGTAAAATTTAAATTTGAATAAACATAAATAATGACTTTAAGAGGTCCCACAATATCATGTGGGATATACCAAAAATTTTATTTGTTGTTTATTGGGAATTTAAATATAATTGTGAATCCAGACATGAATGGTGTTTCCATGCCTGCTGAATCTGCTAATTCTCAATCAAAACGCTTGGTTTACTGCTGTGCTTAGTTACTCAGTAGTGTCCAACTCTTTGCAATCCCATGGGCTGTAGCCCACCCGGGTCCTCGGTCCATGGGGATTCTCCAGGCAAGAATACTGGAGTGGGTTGGCATGCCCTCCTCCAGGAGATTTTCCCAACCCAGGGATCAAACCCAGGTCTCCCTCATTGAAGGCAGATTCTTTACCATCTGAGCTACCAGGGAAATCCCTCTTCGTTTACTACTTGAGCATAAAAATGCTGAAAATTTAAGTTTCCATGAGCTCAGTTTTGGGAAGCTGGCTTTCCTATAATTATTGCTATCCAATCGCTAAGTTGTGTCCTACTCTTTGTGACCCCATGGACTGTAACTCTTTGTAACCCCATGAAATGTAATTCTCTGTCCAGAGATTTCCCAGACAAGAATACTGGACTGAGTTGCCTTTTCCTTCTCCAGGGGATCTTTCCAACCCAGGGATCCTGTGTCTCCTGCAAGGGCAGGCAAATTCTTTACTGCTGAGCCATCAGGGAACCCCTTTCTATAATTAGTTCTCATCTAACCTCAGATAGTCAAACATTCAAATAGTCTGTGCATTCTACCACCATTGAGGATGCTGCTATTCATTTCCATTATGATGTGAGTGCATAAGTCAGTTAAGAAATCAATTAAACATTGAAAGACTGTGACTCCAATATTAAATTCTGATATGGTTGTATCCATAATATTGCATTAGATAATTGAGGAGAATACAAATAAATAATTTATGAGAGCTCAACATTAAATTCTATTTCATTAGTAATAATTACTCTCACCTCAAATGAAAATATCCCAGCAAATAGACTGTCTAGTTCAGACTCTGGTTATGCAGTATGCTGCTATTGCTGTGCTTAGTCACTCAGTCTTGTCCAACTCTTTGTGACCCCATGGACTGTAGCCCACCAGGCTCCTCTGTCCATGGGATTCTCCAGGCAAGAATACTGGAGTGGATTGCCATTCCCTCCTCCAGAGGATCTTCCCAACCCAGGTATCAAACCCAGGTCTCCCACATTGCAGGAGGATTATTTACAGTCTGAGACCATGCATCATGGAGTACAGGTTTAATTCCCTCATGCTATGTGTAAGGCCCAGTGCCCTAAGTTTGCCAGAGTTTATTTGGTTTTATTTTTGTGACCAAATAGGTTTTAGAAAGAAATGACCCTTCTATGCTGTTTTAAGGCCGCCTCATCCTCTCATTCACAGGTTCCTTTTCTAAAACTTATTTTCAGCTCTCTCTCAAAAAATTCCTAGCTGATTCCTATTAGTTGTCCTCTTGGATGGTCAGCCTTCCCTACTTTTAAATATATATACATGTATATATTTTTATACACACACACACACACAGAGTCATCTTACTTAGTGTCAAAACAGGTGTCTCTAACATCCAAGCTATGAATGCCATATGGGTCCATAGCCTCTTAGGAACCAGGCCACACAGCAGGAGGTGAGTGGCAGGCAAGCAAGTAAAACTTCATCTATATTTGTATCTGCTCCCTGAAGCTCTGATCACCACCTGAGCTTGACTCCCTGTCAGATCAGTGGTGATGTTAGATTCTCATAGGAGCTTGAACCTTACTGTGAAGTGTGCATGTGAGGGATCTAGGTGCAAGAAAACAAGCTCAAGGTTCTCACTGATTCCACATCATGGTGAGTTGTGTATATATTTCATTATATATTACAAAGTGCTTGTCAATGTATGGCAAAACCAATACAGTATTGTAAAGTAAAATAAAAATAAATAAATAAATAATGAAAAATATAATAGAAATATTGTGCACAATAAATGCAATGTGCTTTTGAGTCATCCCCAAACCATCCCCACCTCCCTCCCCCAGGTCTGTAGAAAAATTGTCTTCCACAAAACCATCTGGTGCAAAAAATGTTGTGGACTGCTGTGCTAAAATATTAAGAAAGTATTATAGATCAGTTGAGCTTCCCATGTGGCTCCGTGGGTAAAAAATCCACCTGCAATTCAGGAGATGCAGGAGACCTGGCTCTTAATAAAATATTAAGCATATTTGTGAATAGTAATAAAATATTTTGCAAATTCAATTGGTTCTCACTAAAAATTAGTCTGTAGTCAAGTTTCACACATTGGTATCAAATAAATCTTTATACGCAAAAACCATTTAGGATCAAATTTACTCAAAAAAGAAAAAAATATATCAACTCCTGATCCATAGCCATTGTTATCCTTTAAAAAAAAATGTCTTCACATGGTTTATTACATACATCACAATATAATGAACACATCTGTCACTGAAATAGCACAGTTCTGATTCATATGCACAGCTATGACTTTTAGAAGCATCTTTTACACTTGTATCTCTACACAGTGTATTATATGCACTGCAGTGGGGTGAACACATACATTCACCGCAGTAACACTACTCTGAAGCAACAAGCAATATGTACTTTTAGAGACATCTTTTATGCATGTGTCTTTTAAAAAAATTTTGATAAGAAATACGTACCATGAAGTCTAACCTTGTGACAGATTTTCAAGTGTATTAAGAGTTAAGGGTACAACAGAACCCTAGAAATTTTTTAGCTTGTATAACTGAAACTTTATGCCCATTGAACAGAAACTTTCCACTCCAAGTCAGAAGCTCCAACCCCTGACTGCTTTCTACTTTCTGTTCCTATGAGTTACATTTCTCCCAGTGGTCATTTCCAACACAATAATTTCAGGCAGATTAAGAGAGGTAGCTATTATGTTTTCAGCTTAAGTTGATAGAAAACATCACATGAGCTAAAAATTCATTTAGAAGAACGCTCCATATAATTGAAAGATTAATTCAAACACTAAGAATCCATAGAAATAACTCTTCTTTGTCTAGATACAGACTGATTTTTTACCCCAATTATGTGTTGTTTAACTTCTCACTTAGGTTAAATTGTGCAGCCAGGATGAATCTTCTGTCCTTGTTCTAATTCAGTCCTTTCTCAGTTTACATAGTAATCAGTGAAAATGTCTCTTTATTGACCTCTTAAATTCACTGTCTATATTAGACCCAGTTATGCCTCTCTAATATGACAATATTATAGCTCATTCCTACCAAAAACTCCTCTCTGTGTCAAAAATAAAACATCCCTAAAGTACAAAAAGAATGAACTGGGTCATCAGCTTTGTTTACAGATTGCAAGGGGAAATTCCCTGGCAATGCTGAAAATTAGAGCTTGTGTTCTTTCAGATCTCTGTTTGACACAGTTTTGTGCTTTCATGTTAGTTGTTGAGGAGTGAAAACATGTTATTTCAACTTTAGGCAAAGTTGTACCTCATTTGTTTCGTTTATTTTTTTTTTTTCTTTTGACCTAATGTCTGCACCTGGCATCATAGAGTTTGAATATGAACCTGCTGATATATACTTTTATGGTTCAATGAGGCTACTGTGTACCAGTGGGAAACTCTAGAATTTTTACTGGCTTAAAGTCATTTCAGTAATGACATGAATATATTCAAACATTAAGCCCTCACAATCCTTCTATACATTAGGGATTAAATAGACAACTAATTATAAATCCTTGAATATATGAAACTGGTAAAAAAATCAAATACTAGCAAGGCAAATCCTAGAAGAAAACTTAATGGGAGTTTATATAAATAAGGATATGGATTAAAGTAATACAGATTCAGCTGAGTATATCTGAGAATGTGTACAGATAAGGTAAGAGGACTCAGAAAAAAGAGAACCAGGCATGGCTTTCTTGATATTAGAGAAGACATTTTTGACCTAAGCTATTTTACGACCTAAGCCTGGCCACAATTCTTGCCCTTGAACAGGTCTCCATAATAATGATCTTAAGGGAACTAAAGAACAAAGTGCAAATGGGCAAGAGAATAACAATAGCAAGGATAACACATCAGTTGTAAAGATTCCTAGTTTCTTTCTCTTTTACAGAATTTAAACCCCATTGAACACTCAACCACCAGATCAACTGAAACCTAAGGGATGATGATACTGACCTTTTCTGAGTCTTGTGACTTCAATCAACTAAAACTTGAGCTCTGTCAATCACCCAAGTCCATTTATGAGTGTACATGTACCCTTAGCTTATAACTTCCCCAATTTTGCTGTTCAGGGAGATGCTGCTTTGGGAAAGATCCCTGGTGTTCTCCTTACTTCCTGAAAGTAATGAATACTTCCTCCTCCCAATCTTCATTTCGTTTGTGTCTTTTGGCTCAACACCCACCAAGAGTCAAACCCAGTGTTTCAAATGACAAGAAGAGAATTCTAATTATTGTACCATGGAATTTTTTTATCTTTTGTATCTTTTTCTAAATTTTTAAAACACCATGTCTTTCTAGAAATCATCACTTTTTAACTTTTGAGAAGCTGACATTGCTTGAGCAATTATACTATCATTATGATGTATTTATTTTGTTACTATTAGTAAAAGTTCATATTATGGCATTCATTACAGTTATTATACAAAAATCCTTAGTATTTAATTTAATTAGTAGAAATATCAGAATATATGTCTCAGAATATTTAATTTGCATAGTTAATTCTTCTTTCTAAAATATTTGGCTAATTCATTTAGTATGCCACTGTCTAGGCGGCATATTAAAAAGCAGAAACATTACTTTGCTGGCAAAGATCCATCTAGTTAAAGCTATGCTTTTTCCAGTAATCATGTATGGATATGAGAGTTGGACTATAAAGAAAGCTGAGCACTGATGAAGTGATGCTTTTGAACTGTGGTGTTGGAGAAGACTCTTGAGAGTCTCTTGGACTGCAAGGAGATCCAGCTAGTCCATCCTAAAGGAAATCAGTCCTGAATATTCACTGGAAAGACGGATACTGAAGCTGAAGCTCCAATACTTTGGCCACCTGATGTGAGGAACTGACTCATTGGGAAAGACCCTGATGCTGGGAAAGATTAAAGGTGGGAGGAGAAGAAGACAGAGGATGAGATGGTTGGATGGCATCACCGATGCGATAGACATGAGTTTGAGTAGGCTTCAGGGGTTGGTGATGGACTGGGAGGCCTGATGTGCTACAGTCCATGGGGTCGTAAAGAGTCAGAGACAACTGAGCGACTGAACTGAGGTTTGCCATAGCTTTTTCCCCAAGGAGCAAGCATCTTTAAATTTCATGGCTGCCATCACCATCTGCACTGATTTTGGAGCCCAAGAAAATAGTCTGTCACTGATTCCACTGTCTCCCCATCTATTTGCCATGAAGTGATGAGACCAGATGCCATGATCTCAGTATTTTGAATGTTGAGTTTTAAGCCAGCTTTTTTACTGTACCATATAACTACCATATGAACCAGCAATTCTACTCCTCAGTATATATCAAAAAAAAAAAAAAAAAAACTAATTCGAAAAGATGAAAGAAAGTAAAGTTACTCAGTCGTGTCTGACTCTGCGATCCCATGGATTGTAGCCTACCAGGCTCCTCCCTCTATGGTATTCTCCAGGCAAGAGTACTGGAGTGGGTTGCCATTTCCTTCTCCAGGGGATCTTCCTGACCCAGGGATCGAACCCGGGTCTCCCACATTCCAGGCAGATGCTTTAACCTCTGAGCCACCAGAGAAGCCCAATATGTACCCCAATGTTCACAGCCGCTTCACAGCTGCATCATTTACAATTGTCAAGGTATGGAAGCAACCTAACTGTCAAACAACAGATGAATGGAGAAAGATATGGTACATATACACAATGGAATATTACTCAATCTTAAAAAGAATGAAATTTTGCCTTTTGCAGCAACATGGACTTAGAGGGTATTATGCTAAGTGAAATGCTGGACAAAGAAAGACAAATACTGTGAGGCACCACTTGTATGTAGAATCTAAAAAACACAACAAACTAGTGAATATAACAAGAAAGGAGCAGGTTCACAGATATTGAGAACTACCAGCTAGTGGCTAGTGAGAACTACAAGCTGGTGTCTGGCTACCAGTAAAGGGTGGGTGGGGAGGTGAGCAACATGAGGGTGGGGAAGTGGGAAGTACAAACCACTGAGTGTAAGGCAGATTCAAGGATGTGTCATACAACAAGAGGAATATAGCCAATATTTTGTGATAACTGTAAATGGAAAACAACCTTTAAAAATTATATAAAGAAATAAAATTAAGGCATCATCAGCACTGCAATCCCTCTGGAAAAAGAAAAAAGAACAGAGTAGTAAGTACATCATGGCTCTGTATGGAGCATCCCTGCAAAAGGTACCTGAGATTGCACAAATGCTCATGGAAGCTATGACGCTCCTGCAAGCAGCCTTGTGGGGAGTAGACTGTTGACAAGTGGAAGCATAAACTAGAGAGGAAAAAACAAGATGCTACTTGGTAACTGATGCTGAAAGACTGCTCTGTGAGCTTAGGTGAGGTGCACTTTTAGTAAGACTAAGTCTGCACCCAGTAAGCAGATAAGGATCACTGCAATTTGGGGCTAGATAAAATTATGCCACATTTTATAGTCATCTAATGGTGAGACCAGGCTTCCATGGTGGCTCAGTGGTAAAGAATCTGCCTATCATGCAGGAAACATGGGTTCCATCCCTGGGTTGGGAAGAGTCCCTGGAGAAGCAAATGGCAACTCACTCCAATATTCTTGCCTAGGAAATCCCGAGGACTGAGGAGCCTAGCAGGCTACAGTCCATGGGATCACAAAAGAGTCAGACTGACAGCAACTAAACAGCAACAATGGTGAGACCAGACAGTATTTGTGTTTAAGGACTCATGTCCTTTTACCTAAAAAGTGCTACACATTAATTCAAAACTCTCCAATGACTTTCAATCATAATGTTGTGACTCATAGGCCACCATTATGATGTGACTTCAATTCAGTGGCCTCATCTTCTACTATGTTCCTCATCACTTGCTCGAGTATGTTGTGCTGGATTTAGAACGTTCCAATGTGTTATATTGTTCTTATTTGTGCTCGCTTGCCTTAGGATGTTCTTCCCATAAATACTGCTTGGCTTGTTTCTTGTTCTTGCTTTAGGTCTCTCCTCAAAAGCTATCTTCTTGAGTGCCACATTCTGTCCATCGTCTTTAAAATAATAGCCCATTTTCCCTTTTGATTCTCTTCCCTCAATTCATTCCTTAATTAGAACATATGTCAGTTCAGTTCAGTTCAGTTCAGTCGCTCAGTTGCATCCAACTCTTTGTGATCCCATGAACCACAGCACATCAGGCCTCCCTGTCCACCACCAACTCCCGCAGTTTACCCAAACTCATGTCCATCGAGTTGGTGATGCCATCCAGCCATCTCAACCTCTGTCGCCCTCATCTCCTCCTGCCCTCAATCTTTCCAAGCATCAAGAACTTTTCAAATGAGTCAACTCTTCGCATCAAGTGGCCAAAGTATAGGAGTTTCAGCTTCAATATCAGTCCTTCCAATGAACTCCCAAGACTGATCTCCTTTAGGATAGACTGGTTGGATCTCCTTGCTGTCCAAGGGACTCTCAAGAGTCTTCTCCAACACCACAGTTCAACAGCATCAATTCTTCGGTGCTCAGCTTTCTTCACAGTCCAACTCTCACATCCATACATGACCACGGGAAAAACCATAGCCTTGATTAGATGGACGTTTGTTGGCAAAGTAATAACTTTGCTTTTCAATATGCTCTCTAGGTTGGTCATAACTTTCCTTCCAAGGAGTAAGTGTCTTTTAATTTCATGGCTGCAATCACCATCTGCAGTGATTTCGGAGCCCAAAAAAATAAAGTCTGACACAGTTTCCACTGTTTCCCCATCTATTTGCCATGAAGTGATGGGACCAGATGTCATGATCTTCATTTTCTGAATGTTGAGTTTTAAGCCAACTTTTTCACTTTCCTCTTTCACTTTCCTCAAGAGGCTCTTTAGTTCTTTACTTTCTGCAATAAGGGTGGTGTCATCTGCATATCTGAGGTTATTGAGATTTCTCCTGGAAATCTTGATTCCCGCTTATGCTTCTTCCAGCCCAACGTTTCTCATGATGTACTCTGCATATAAGTTAAATAAGCAGGGTGGCAATATACAGCTTTGATGTACTCCTTTTCCTATTGGGAACCAGTCTGTTGTTCCATGTCCAGTTCTAACTGTTGCTTCCTGACCTGCATACAGATTCCTCAAGAGGCAGGTCAGGTGGTCTGGTATTCCCATCTCTCTCAGAATTTCCCACAGTTTATTGTGATCCACACAGTCAAAGGCTTTGGCATAGTCAATAAAGCAGAAATAGATGTTTTTCTGGAACTCTCTTGCTTTTTCAGTGATCCAGTGGATGTTGGCAATTTGATCTCTGGTTCCTCTGCCTTTTCTAAAACCAGCTTGAACATCTGGAAGTTCACAGTTCACATAATGCTAACGCCTGGTGGAGAATTTTGAGCACTACTTTACTAGCGTGTGAGATGAGTGCAAATGTGCTATAGTTTGAGTGTTCTTTGGCATTGCCTTTCTTTGGGATTGAAATGGAAACTGACCTTTTCCAGTCCTGTGGCCACTGCTGAGTTCCAAATTCGCTGGCATATTGAGTGCAGCACTTTCACAGCATCATCTTTTAGAATTTGAAATAGCTTAACTGGAATCCCATCACCTCCACTAGCTTTGTTGGTAGTGATGCTTCCTAAGGCCCACTTGACTTCTCATTCCAGGATGTCTGGCTCTAGGTGAGTGATCACACCATCATGATTATCTGGGTCATGAAGATCTTTCTCATATAGTTCTTCTGCATATTCTTGCCACCTCTTCTTAATATCTTCTGTTTCTGTTAGGTCCATACCATTTCTGTCCTTTATTGTGCCCGTCTTTGCATAAAATATTCCCTTGGTATCTCAGATTTTCTTGAAGAGATCTCTAGTCTTTACCATTCTATTATTTTCCTCTATTTCTTCATATTGATCACTGAGGAATACTTTATCTCTCCTTGCTGTTCTTTGGAACTCTGCATTCACATGGGTATATCTTTCATTTTCTCCTTTGCCTTTTGCTTCTCTTCTTTTCATAGCTGTTTGCAAGGCCTCCTCAGACAACCATTTTGTCTTTTTGCATTTCTTTT
>SJYQ01009856.1:199270-209331 GCA_006410935.1 Redunca redunca | reverse complement strand
GCTCAATAAATACATATAGAATGAAAAAAAAAAAAAAAAAAGAATATAATCAGTAGCATATGTCATGACTTTACATATAATTCTTTTATTTATTTGTTGTCTGTCCCTCCTGCCCTCTACCATGTAAGTTCTATGTGTAAGGGTATTTACTCTTGTATCTCAGCTGTATATAACTACATATCATAGCATCAATCACATGGTAGATGTCCCATAGTTATTTGTTGAGTCTGCAGTGTAGTGCTTAAAGCATAGATTTTGAAGCAAAACTACCTGTAATACTTATTAGTTATGGGCCTATGTATCCCTATGGGGCTTCCCTTATGGCTCAGCTGGTAAAAAATCAGCCTGCAATGTGGGAGACCTTGGTTTTGATCCCTTGGTTGGGATGATCCCCTGGAGAAGGGAAAGGCTACCCACACCAGTATTCTGGTGTATTCTACCCACTCCATGGAATTCATGGAGAATTCCATAGACTGTATAGTCCATGGGGTCACAAAGAGTCGTACATGACCAAGCAACTTTCACTTAGTCACTTATGTATCCTCATCTATAAAATGGCAATAATAGTACCTAGCTCAGGATTGTTCTGAGAACTCCATGAGTTAATATGTATAAAGTGTGTAGAAAAGTGTTTAACCTACTACAAGTTCCACTTAAGTGTATTCTATCATCCAGTCAGCTTTAACCATAAAATGGGTACTTTTCTCATTGACTGTGGTAATTGAGCTAATGCTCAAGTTGTGCTCATCCCATTATATAGATAATGGGATGATTGACTTGTATTACATTTTTGGCAGTGGTGTTCACACCTAGCTCAGGATTATGGAAAAGGGAATAGAATATAGGCGAATTTATAAAGTAGGCTTTGGAGACTGGCTATCCAGGAAGAATGATGAACCAAAGAGAATAAACTTGTGATCTTGAAAAACTAGTAAAATGATGAAATTACAGAAGAAAATAAGAAAAGCTAAATGATTGGTGAAGAAAATTTGTAAGCTAGTTTTAATTCCTTAAAAGTAAATCCCATGTCCCTAAGATCTATAGTAGATACTGTCTGTGGGTTGCTTGAAGAGACTTTTAACAATACCTCTACCCTTGAGCACGGCTCCCAAGCAGGCGCTGTGTCAGTATCTTTTTTCATCTGCAAGTGAGAAAAATGAAGGCCTGGATCCCTGTTTCAGTTTTTGTTGCTCCACTTACTCAAATCTTTCCCATCCTCAGCTTACTTCATTCATTAGGCAGAAGATTTCAGATAAACATTCTCCAAGCCCATGATTTGTCAAGGGCATATGGTCTCAGTGTTTTTCTGACTTTGGACCCCAGCATATTCTGATTCATTCAGTCCTACTGCAGCCTGCCTCCAACAATTAATGTTATTCCTAGAGAAATTTACCAACAACCAAGAACAACACCTCTATCTCTTTTTCCAAACTCATCTCCTATTGCTTCTACTACATTTGTGTACACAACAGAATACAGTAAGGCCCAGGTTTGCACTGTCAGCAAAACAGGTTACCTTCTTGGTCTTATAGCTTGCAGGAATGGAAATTATTATCCTTAATTGTGGAAAAACCCACCCCAAAGTCTAGAACATTAAGTCCAATCTTCCAGGGTTTCATCCAGAATGATACGGTAACAGAAAGAACTAGATGACATCTCTGAGTGATTAAGTGACACATTTTGCTAGATCTTCACTCGGGAGCTCAGATTAAATTACCCAGCCCAAAAGTTTATACTACAGTGATGACACAGAGCTTTTCTGGCAGTCTCATGAACCAATATTTTAAACTTTCCCAAATCCTGTTGAGCTGGTATTTCTGGCAATATGATCATATGTTCACCTCTTAGGGCTCTTTTTGAACCCATCTATACCAGTTTTATTGATGGGTGCACATGTGCAGGCATCCTAGATCCATCTTCTTCTGGAAGTATATCTTGTGCCTCACCCAAATTTATGCCCACTTCTCAACTATAGTACTTTGTTGAAAGTAGAATTAGAATGCATTAAGGTATTGTGTTCAAGAACCCAGAGTTTCCTGAAAGTCACTAAACAACATTCATCCTTCCCTAAGAGATTCCCTGGGGATCATTAAAATGCAATAGCAGAGAAATCCAGAGTAGCACATTATGGTAAACTGGACTTGTCACTCACAGTATGAAGGACTCTGACAAGATTTTCCCAAGATCTCCTCCCTCATTCCTAAGGTCTTATCTGTGGCTTGAGATCTTGACACAGTATAAAGACAATAACTTGAAGAAAAGAGAGAGCTGACAATGGCCATTTTACCATCTTTGCACAATATCAATGATTCACCAAAAAAAAAAAAAAAAAGATTCACTTACATCTTTCAGTGACACTAGAACTGCACTTTAGAAACATATTAGTACCTGAAAATCTATGGCTAATAAGAGAGAGACTGCTGACTTTAAGATCTCTTCTAGCTAGTCAAAGCTTATATCATTTGTTTATTCAACAAAAATATTTTTAATCATTCCCTTTATATCAGGCTATTTGTACCCAATCTAGGCACTAGCATACAAATTTCATTAACACAGATAAAATTTATGATGTCACAGTGCTTAAATTTCAGATGAAAATGATACTAAATACATAAAAATAAATGAGATAGTTTTTACTAATTTGGTATTGGAGCAGGATATGACTGAGGTGGTATGTGCTACTTTAGCTAAACTTTTAAGGAAAGACCTCTCTGTAACACTTGAGCTTAGAGCTGAAAGGTGTCCCAAAATAATCCATGTAAGATCTGAGTGAAGAATGATCCAGATGGAGGGGAAAATATGCCTAATAGTGCCTTAAGTCAAAAGAATTTTGGTGTTAATAAAAGAAATAAGTCTACTATCAAAGAAGCACAATATCCAGTAGGGGAAATATTAGTTGTGGGACCAGAGAAGTTGGCCTGATCCATATAAGAAGTTCAAGAACTATGGTGACCAAAAAATTAGGGTAGTGGGGAAAAATTATATTCAAACAGGAGATATCAGAACTATACTTAAATTGCACACCTGAGTTAGATACTGAAAGTTTCCTACTTGTGCATCTTCATTTTGATAGGGAAGGACCTTCTACCATGTGATGGAACTTCATTATTTATTGCTCCAAAAGCCCTTTAAAATTCTGCCTTCCTCTCTGAAATCTGGTGGCTGCCTCTAGATAAGCTGATTTTATACCTTCTGCATTCAGAAGGTGATAAACTCTCAATATGGAAAGGACTGACTTCAATATGTTGTTCATGTGTAAGAGTACAGCTTGGATAAGTGATCATGGGACACTTGGGAACACCCCATATAGAGTATTAAGTTCCCACTAAAAAAATCTATACAATCTGCTCAATTACTCTATCCGAGGGAAGACGTCAACTGAACATCAGTATGAACACTACACCTTAATAGCTTTCTGACCTCCAACAGACTCCTCAAATGAATCTCAATTAAAGCAATTAGATAATTTTAATATCCATATTAAAAATTAAGAGGACAATAAAGTATATGTAATAATAATAACAATAAATCAAAATGCTAAAGAAAATAAATGTAACTAGGCTGGCATCTGATCAATGTATCCCCTGTTTTCTTGGCTTTGTCCATAAAAATAATCCTCAGTCTCCATGTTCTGTTTCTAACTTCCCAAAATATGAATGTATCCCCTGAATATGTGCATCCACAAAGACATATATAGTAATAGATAATCTCAGAGAAGTAGGAATGTCAGTCCAACCCTACCCTCTCTTTGACAATAGAAAATCTCATGTGTTATTATTTTCTTTAAATATCTCTGAAGATGCATAAACACCATGGCAGCAATGAAGTCTGAAACACTTAGCTGCCTCCTTCACCTTTGGTGGGAGACAGACAAAGAGTTTTAATAAGAACATAGCCAAATGATACAGAGATGCCATAAAGGAAAGGGATTAAGACAATTTATTTGACAATACATTTATTTCAGTCAGTATTTATTGAGAAAGATTGCTCTCAGGACAAACCAGCTACATAATTTGTGAGGCCAGTATAAAATGAAAATGCAGTATCTCCTTCAAAAATGAACAGGATTTTGAGATGGCAACAACTGCACAGGTTACCTGCCCACAATCTGCCATGAACCAGGTGAGGCTTTTGATCATGGACACAAATACAAACACGTAAATCTTGCTTTCAAGCAAATGAGAGAAAAACACAAAAAATTTAAAATTACTGTTTGGAGTAGGAAGAGATGAGTGTATTTAGGAAGAACAGTCCAATTTGGGGTATAAAGAAGAGCTTTCCCCTGGACTATCCAGGGAAGTTCTTAAGAAAGGGGCATTTGAATTAAAATTTGAAGGATCAATTGTGATAAACATGTGGCTGAAGTAGAAAAGATATTCTGGAAGATGGGAGGGGAAAAAACAGATTTTCAAAAGGGTGAGGGTCAGGTCTCTGACAGAACAAATCGCTTTAGCAAAATCATACTTTGTTTAGAGCTGTGAATCATGTTTAAACAGAAGCAGAAATGGATTTTATGTGGAAGGTAAAGCTAATGACACTAGAGTTGATTTAGTCTGGCTTTCCATTTCTTTAAGAGTCTGTTTTTGATCCATGATTCCTGTGCCAAGCAGAGTTGATGTCCTGAATTCCTGGGGTCTTGGGTTTTGACCCCTGTGGGAAAGGCAGGGTGGGAGATAGAGAAGACATCCTGATTTGAGCTGTGGGAGAAAAAGAAGATCTCGGTCAGATAAAGGAAATCAGAGAAAGGAGAAAGGGAGAAAAAAAGAATAAGCTGATAAGAAGCTGAAGAGACAAAACAAGACAAGACTCACCTCTGCTTTTTAAATGATGAATCAACTATAACCAACATGACCAAGGAAACTATTACAATTAAGCAGATCAATAATGAGAAGAAGGAGTATCCACCTAGGTGGGGATAAAACAAGAAAATCAATCTATAAAGTGCTCTCTCTTCTACCACAGTTAATGCTTCTCATTTCAGAGTGGTGGGACCTCCCCAGAGTTTTAATCTGTCTTTTCTAGTCTTCATTTCAGTTCCTCCTGAGTCTGTGTCTCTGGTCTGTCCACTTTTTCTCTCTTTCATCACATCATCAGGTCCTTCTTTTTTTTCTCTCTAGTACCTCTAATCCTTTTCTTGAGGTGAGGTGAAGTCACTCAGTCATGTCCGACTCTTTGCGACCCTGTGGACTGTAGCGTACCAGGCTCCTCCGTCCATGGGATTCTCCAGGCAAGAATACTGGAGTGGGTTGCCATTTCCTTCTCCAGGGGATCTTCCCGGCCCAGGGATCAAACCCAGGTCTCCCGCATTGGAGGCAGACGCTTTAACCTTTAACTGCTGTCATGCTCCACCCTTCTTTCCATGGATTCCCCCAGCTGTATCCTCTTGCGCATAGCATTTCTGGCCATTTTTCTACGTTCCTCACTCATTAGCAGTTTTCACTATGAGAACACTATCACCTCCCAGCAGACCCCAGTTCTCTCTCACCCCAGTGGATGATGATGTCCTGGCCTCCTAGGCTGCTGTGCTTCACTTGGCAACTCAGGCCAGCCGCCTCCCCAGCAGCCGCATCCAGGGTTACTCGGAGATACCAAGTCCCATCAGCATTGGGCAGGACGTCACCTCGCCGAGTCCCTGGGTGCTTCTGCTTGCCCCTCATCCACATCACCCATATGGGCTTTGGATGAAAGCCCGAGACATGGCACACCAACAACAGACGGCCAGGCCTGGGACTGGGGCCTTTGGACACCCAAGCCTCTGGCTTCACTAGAGAGGAAAGAGGAGGAGAAATAGAATTTAGGAGGGCACCCTAGGCTACAGCTTAGTGACTTAGGGTTCCTTAAGGAGTTTGAGTAATCACTTCTTTCTCTTTTCTAGGAAACAATTCTAAACCCAAACATCTCAACCTCTAGCTTCTTATTATGTGTTTCAAAAGGTTGATAAAGAGTAGAAAACTCAAATACATGTGTTGAAACACCAGGAAAAGGAGGGGAGAAAGAGTTGGGCTCACCTTGTTTTTCCAGTTCTGACTTCCCTGCTTCAAGGATTCCTGCCAGAAACCGAGGGCAGGTGTCACTGAGAAGCCTCTGCACAATTTCTTTAATAATTCGGTAGTGGTTGAGCACCCTACAGACATTCTCAGCTCGACTTCCTGCTCCAGGAAATGGCTTCCAGGAATTTTCTTGGAAACTCAGGAAATCTAATCCTTGATATGCTCCACTTAAGAAGGTTTCCAAAGCCTTCCCAGTATGAATTGAACATCCAAATGATACCTGGAGCTCAAAGGGGTCTGCAGGTAGATAAGGAAGAGAGAATCAATATGGAAAAAATTACAGGGAAGGAAAGTAAACAACCTAGAGATTTAAAGGAAGGAAAACTTGGGGGATCACATGGAAGGCCAGAGGTGGGACAGGAAAAGGGGAGGAAATTTATGGGAAGAAAATTTTGAGATAATAAAGGTATTTTGAAATAATTAAGGGGAAGGGCTAGACAGAAGGCTGGTAGAGAAATAGAGGACATCAACTGAAAGAGCAGACTGGGGAGTGGTTAGGTACAAGCAGAACCTTGTAAACATGGAAGAAAGGAGGGCAGAATCTTGGTTGGGAAAGGCTGACTCTGAGGCCAGGGTACTGGGCAGAAGATCAAGAACAGACAGTTATTTGAGGTCTAGAATCTGATGGTATTTGTACAGGTGTGAGAGCTATGTGTATTGGGTGGGAGAGGCAGAGTGGGAGTGGTGGTGAAGGGTCAGCAGAGGGGGGACAGTGCCCAAAAGGAGACAAGGAACAACATCAACGTCCACATTCTTTCTATCCTTTGAAAGATGGTCAGAGCTTTCTGGCGAATATTCTCTTGGAATAAGGAACTCACATTCAAACTGAAACTGACTGGCATAGGCCTGCACTTCCCGTGGGAAACTGTGGAAGTACAGCTCCAAGAGTGCTTGTATGTTCTTCAGCTCCTCCTTGCTGAAGTTACCCTGGGACCAGGGCCTCAGAAAGCGGATGGTGGCCAAGACACTATCCCAGCCATGAGTCTGCAGCTCGCCCAGCCAGCCTGAGCCTTGGGTCTTCGTCCAGCTGTGGTTGACAAAGGAGGAGATCTGGATCAAGCGGAAGGAGGGGGAATCTTCTGCAGCCAGATGATGGGGTCCTGGAACCTGAGGATCTGAGAGAGGGAGTGAAAGCATGGGAAAAGTTGGTCCCATAGAGGAGAGGATGCATGGAGATGGTTACACAGGTTGCACGTATTCCCATGCCTCTAACTCTAACTCTGGGCCAGCATGCTCTCCCCAAAATCAAGCAGATTAACTGAGACTATGACAAAGAATACTTTGCTTGGAACTAACATGATATACAGACTCCAAGGGCATCCTGTGGGTGCATTACTCCCTTCCCCTAGGTCCTCCCCAGAACCTCTCCACCCTGCAGTTCTCAGCCAAGGGTATCTTTCCACCTGAGATCATCTTACCCACTGTGCTTGCCCCATGGCAGAGAAGTCCCTTGAAGAGCAGAGGCAGCAGAGGCAGCAGAAGCAGCATTGAAGCTCTCTTAGGTGAAGGATGCCTGCACAGGCAAGCTGCCCTCAGAACTCAGACACGGTTCCTCTCTCTACCCTCTCACGCTCTCTTCTGACTTCCCTTGGTACACCAAAACACAAACCTCTCCCTCTGCTGACTTTCCTGCCAGAGAAACCCTGCAGCCTCTGGCAGTCACAGGCTTCCCACATGGTCTCTCACTTCCCCTCCACTTCTCCCACTATCTGACTTCCTGATTTTCTTCTGCGTGTGCCTATGCCCTCCTGACCCCCTCTACTGCAGCCAGTCCTGGCTTCTGAAGAAAGCCTATGGCTGTGATTTGGCTGGAATATTTAGCATCTTTTAGCCTTAGAGAAATCAAGTCCATCCTCAGGTTCTCAATGTCTTCCTCTGTGAGAAGAAGTGATGGAAGGTGATCAGTGATGTTTAGTGGCCTTTCCAGCAGTTTCCTCACCCCTCACCCTTCTGTGGTCTCCTCCTCCTGTATGCCGCTTGGCTACCTTTCCCCTTCTTCTTGGTCTTTCCTGTTTTTCTCTACTAACTGCTTTCCCCCTGGAGTCGACACTCACTCCTCTCACTTGTCCTGCCTGTTCCACCTCATCTCAGTCCCCTTCGTCCCTTCATTCTGCTCTTCTCAAAATTATTGCCAGAAAACACTAGACATTTTGAGTGTAGCTGTTAGTCTACAGGCAAACCTCATTCATCATCCACAATGAAAAAGAAGCAATAGTGACAATACTGCTTCTTAGTAGTGACAATTATATCAGATAATCTATAAAAAATGCCCTTTTGCTCAGTTTTCCCAGTCAGACTAGTTGTCACTGTTGAAAGGCCTATGTCTGAATTTAACCTGGAAATGGTGAGCTGGAAGGCAGGTAGATTTCCAGTCATGTTGTATGAGTGGGTCTGTGGGAAGTATCCAGGGGCCCTGGAACCCATCCTTACCCCAGATGAGTTGAGTGTGTCTACTGATGGTGAGCAAGCTTGGCTCTGGGTATGAAGGATGGGCATGGCCTGGGAGCACTGGTGTCCTCTTTGGGGGTTGCTGACAAGAGAAGAGCTTTGTTGGAGGCAGGGAAGTGACTCTAAGGGATTGTAGTATGCATGGGAGAATTAATTATTGAGTTGAGTCTCTATTTTTCTTCCTTTCATTGACATTTGCTACAGCAGCCTGAAGGCAGTTGAAACATCTTTCCTCTGTTTGGCCATTCATCTGACATTTAATTAGTGCCCACTTGGTGCCAAACAAATCTGCCAGATGCTTAGGTTCAGTGAAGAAATTTCTTTGGAGAAAACAAAACAAAAACACAACTAAAATGTCTACTTTTACTATAAAGCTTACTGAATAGTGATCATAATTGTGGAAAAAGATCCAGACTCAGTCTCATCCTGGTATTGTTCCTGAATTCCAAAGATGACAAAAATAAATAAATAAATAAATTCACAGTTTTAGACACATACCAGCTACTTAAAAAGAAGAGAATGACACAGGCTTCAGACTCCTCATGTGCAATGCTATGGGGAAATATTTCAGAACTCTGAGGTAATGAGATAATTCTAAATTACTTTATTCAGGCAAATTATCATTCCCCCATGAAGGCAAAGTTAAGCCATATTTGACCCCTCAGGAAGCCAAACAATATACCACACAACTTCCTTTATGAAACTGAGTAAAACCAAAAATTTGCCTCCGAGTTGAACCATAAAGAATTCTGGGCACTGAAGAGCTGATGCTTTCAAACTGTGCTGGAGAAGACTCTAGAGAGTTACTTGGAAAGCAATAAGATCAAACCAGTCAATCCTAAAGGAAATCAACCCTGAATATTCATTGGAAGGACTGATGTTGAAGCTGAATCTTCAATACTTTGGCCATCTGATGCAAAAAAGCCAACTCATTGAAAAAGACCCTGATCCTGGGAAAAATTGAGAGCAAGAGAAAAAGAGGGTGACAGAGGATGAGATGGTTGGATGGCATCAGCAACACAATAGGCATGAGTTTGAGCAAATTCCAGAATATGGTGAAGGCCAGGGAAAACTGACATGCCGCAGTCCATAAGATCACAAAGAGTCAGACACAGCTTAGAGACTGGACAACAACAACAACAACAAAGAGCTCAAGAAATGACACAAGAATATTGCTAAAAACTGATTTTTAAGATCTTCCCTGGTGGCTCAGTGGTAAAGAATCCACCTGCCAATGCAAGAGACACAGATTCGATTCTTGGTCAAGGAAGATCCCCACAGGTCATAGAGGAATCGAGCCTGTGTGCCAAAACTATTGAGCATGTGCTCCAGAGCCCAGGAACCATGACTACTGAGCCCATGTGCCACAAATACTGAACACTGAGTGCCCTAGAGTCAGTGCTCTGCAATAAGAGGAACCAATGCAATGAGAAGCCTATGCACCAACTACAGAATAGCCCTTACTTGCTGCAATTAGAGAAAAGCCCACACGGCAATCAAGACCCAGCCCAGCCAAAAAAATACACATAAATACAATTATTTTAAAGTTACTTTTAAAATATA
>SJYQ01009856.1:72036-193093 GCA_006410935.1 Redunca redunca | reverse complement strand
TGTATAGGAAGCCCCTTTTTATTCCAAAATTGGTATGATTTTTTTTATCAATATATGTTTAATTTTATTGAGGGTTTCATCAGACATATAGTGAGATGATATAGACAATCACATTAATGGATTCTCTTGTGTTATTCTTACATTCCTAGTAAAAACTCTACATGTAGTATCTAAATTTACTTAAACTCCTGAGTGAAATTGGATAATAGCTATTGGATGTTTCATTTATTGGTTTGCTTTGGTTTTTTGTTTGCTTTGTTTATCATCAAGTCTTCTTGTCAATTTGCTAGGTTTTTGTGTTGTGATATTCTAGCCTCATGAAATGACTTCAATTTTTGTTTTCCATTAATTTATATATCTTAAAACTGATCATTATTAAGAGCCTGAAGCTTTATGGATTAGTCAGTTTTGGCATCAATTTCAATGCTTATGGTAACGAGTACACTTAAGGGATCTCTTTCTCTTGGGTCTTATTTGAATCATTTATAATTTTCAACAAAAATTTCCATCTCATTCTGACTTCAAATGACCTGAAATGAAGTTATACATAGTTTTCTCTTACTTTAACTCTTAGTTGTAGCCAGTAACACCCACTTATTAAATCGCAATGTTCTTCATTTGTGTATTATCTTGCTTGTCATTCCTTCCTGAGTTTATTTTCATATTATTATTTTAAAAAAAAGATGTCTGAGTCTCATTTGGTAGTTTCTATTATGCTTTAATTTCTATTTAAAGATACAACCTTTATGCTGACTTCCTTTCTTCTTCACTTTTCAATTTATTTTATGGTCCTTTACTTGTTTCTTGAGTGAATGTCTAGGTCATTTATTTTTAATATTTGTCTATAAATACTCTTTAAGCAATATATTGTTCTGTAAATGTACCATTATGGTCTATAGACATACATAGGTACTAAAGAGAATACATACTACCCTACAAAAAATATATATATAGTCAAAAGATTTAAATGGCATGTACCAAACATACTGCAAGTAATTGTGCTAATTTGATGAACTTTAGAATCATTCACAAAATGAAATAAAGCAAAAATGTTGGAGAAGAAAATCATTTTACTATTCCACAAGAAATCACACTGTTACATGGGTGAGATAACCACATACCAGTTTCAATTTTGAGGTTACTGAAGCCACAAGTCCCAACAATGAACTGAGCAAAGCAGTGAGAAATTTCTGACAACAACCCCACAGGAATTAACAAAACCACAAGATTTCTAAAATAAAATCATGCAGAAAATAAATTCTAAAAAGAAAAATATTTAGCCAGCTTTAATTTTTTGGCACATAATATGATATTACTGATACCGGCATCATTCACGCAATGAACATGAACTTGGGCAAACTCTGGGAGATGGTAAGGGACAGGGAGGACTGGCAAGCTGCCATCCATGGGGTAGCAAAGAGTTGCACACGACTGGGCAACTGGACAACACAAATGGTACGATTATTTCCTACTTGCTTGCTTACTGTTTCCAGTCAGGCCTCCTTTCAGATGAAATCCCCCTCCTCTGCTTCACAGACGAGGGGGAGTATTCCCCTGGGGCTGTCCCACAATCACCGTCACAGATCCCCTTTTGTTAACCTTCTTGCCAAGCCTAAAAATTCCCTGGAAATAAATGACAGGTTGTCACCTTAGACAAAGAATTCTTTCTGTGTAAGACAATGATGGGGAGAAATCACCTAGAATTAATTTAAAATGGTATTTTTGAACACATTTATATGAATGTAAGCAGGTGTTCAATCTGCTGCTATTGAAAACTCTGTATTATCCAGGTGACCTTCCTATATTTCCTCTGAACAAGTCTGACTTACAACTTTAATGATATTAGAATAAACATTGCCAATTTAATAAAATGTTAACAGAATGTATAAAGTAACATCAATTCCCATTATAGCTACAAGCATTTAATAGCCAACCAACCACTGTATAATGAAATATCATCTTTCAGTCGGATGGTGTTACTCTTTCTTCAAAGGTACAGGAAACAGAAGAGAAAGTGCTCAGACTGTCCAATATGATCACACAGTTGGACCATTTCTAAACTCCATTCTTCTATTAACCAATTATTTAATCTTCCAAATTTGCCCACATAGTCAGCTCCTTCTTATGGTTGATTTTCAAGATTTTTATATATCCCAGTTCTTTTCCTTTCAAATCTAATTCTAAAGTTCAGTGGTGTTTTCTCTCTGAGGTCTAATTCTTTTTCAAGGCGATTTCCATTTAGATAATGATTCCATTCATATGAATTTAAGAAGCCAATGCTATTCTAGATAATTTCAGTAGCAGGGTGCAAAATAGTCTCTTGACCATTCTGTTTCACCTTGCTCTTATCATTGCCCTTACCTCTTATTAGATTACCTTCAGATTCTCCACAATCTTAAGGAATTTTTTTCTAACAGCACCTTTGTGATTCTTCCATGAACTTATCAATGAGTTCATCCAGCTTTCACCTTTTGAAAACCTGTGTGCAGTTTCTCAGCTCTGTGTTCCATGTCCTAGGACACAGAGTAACATTGGCCATTACAGTCATGACTATTGATATGAACTGGTTCCACTTGCCCCAAAATGTACAGTATGCTCTGAAGCCCTCAAAGCGCTAATTCCAAATGGAAATCCATGTCTTTCTCCTCACTTTTACTTTCATTTCTCTTATGTATCTTAAGTAGTATTGAGTTTTCAGCTATGCTAACCACATCTGTTAAAGTGTTATTAACAGATGTGATTAACAATATACCAGCAAATTTGAAAAATCCAGCACCACAGGACTAAAATCTGGATTATTGGAAATAATAATCTGGATTATTATTTTTATTATAAATAAAATCTGGATTGGAACATTTAGACCACAGGACTAGAAAAGTTCAGTTTTCATCCCACTCCCAAAGAAAGGCAATGCCAAAGAATGCTCAAACTATTGTCAGTTGCACTCATTTCACATGTTAGCAAAGCAATACTCAAAATGCTTCAAGCTAGGCTTCAACAGTGCATGAAACAAGAACTTTCGTATATACAAACTGGATTTAGAAAAGGCAGAAGAATCAGAAATAAAATTGCCAACATCTGTTAGATCATGGAAAAAGCTTGAAAATTCCAGGAAAACATCTGCTTCATTGACTACACTAAAGCCTATGACTGTGTACATCACAACAATCTGTGGAAAATTCTTAAAGAGATAGGAATACCAGACCACCTTACCTGCCTCCTGAGAAACTTGCATGCAGGTCAGGAAGCAACAGTTAGGACTTTACATGGAACAATGGACTGGTTCCAAATTGGGAAAGGAGTACATCAAGGCTGTATATTGTCACCCTGCTTATTTAACTCATATGCAGAGTCCATCATGTGAAATGCCAGCTGGATAACTCACAACCTGAAATCAGGATTGCCAGGAGAAACATCAATCACCTCAAATATGCAGATGATACCACTGTTATGGCAGAAAGTGAAGAGGAACTAAAGAGCCTCTTGATGATGGTGAAAGAGGAGAGTGAAGAAGCTGTTTAAAAACTCAACATTCAAAAAACAAAGATCATGGCATCTGGTCCAACTACTTCATGGCAAAGAGATGGGGAAACAATGGAAACAGTGACAGAGTTTATGTTCTTGGGCTCCAAAATGACTGTGGATGGTGACTGCAGCCATGAAATTAAAAGACACTTGATCCTTGGAAGAAAAGCAATGTCAAACCTAGACAGTGTATTAAAAAAAAAGAGAGAGAGAGACATTACTTTGCCTGCAAATGTCCATATAGTCAAAGCTATGGTTTTTCAATAGGCATGTATGGATGTGATTTTGAATGGTTTGCCTTGGAAACAAACATATAACATTCTGTCACTTTTGAGATTACATCAAAGTACTGCATTTCAGACTCTTTTGTTGACTATGAGGGTGACTCCATTTCTTCTAAGGGATTCTTGCCCATAGTAGTGGATATAATGATCATCTGAATTAAATTTGCCCATTCCAGTCCATTTTAGTTCACTGATTCCTAAAACATCTCCTGTTTGACCAATTCCAATTTACTTTGATTCATGAACCCAACATTCCAGGTTCCTATGCAATATTGCTCTTTACACCATCAGGCTTTATTTCCATCAATCACATCCGCAAGTGGGTGTTGTTTTTGCCTTGTCTCTGTCTCTTCATTCTTTCTGGAGTTATTTCTCTACTGATCTCCAGTAGCATATTGGGCACCTACCAACCTGGGGAGTTTATCTTTCAGTGTCATATCTTTTTGCTTTTGATAGTGTTCATGGGGTTCTCAAGGCAAGAATACTGAAATGGTTTGCCATTCTTTTCTGCAGTGGACCACATTTTGTCGGAACTGTCCACTATGACCCATCAGTCTTTGCTGGCCCTATATGGCATGGCTCATAGTTTCTTTGAGTTAAAGTCTGTGGTCCATGTGATCAGTTTGATTAGTTTTCTGTGTTTGTGGTTTCCATTATGTCCACCCTCTAATGGATAAGGATAATAGGCTTATGGAAGCTTCCTGATGGGGCAGACTGACTGTGAGGGAAACTGGGTCTTGTTCTGGTGGGCGGGGCAATGCTCAGTAAACTTTTAATTCAATTTTCTGTTGATGAGCAGGGCTGTGTTCCCTCCCTGTTTTTTGACCTGAGACCAAATTATGCTGGAGGTAATGAAGATAATAGTGACCTCCTTCAAAAGGCCCCATGCACACACTGTCCTGCTCAGTGCCCTTGACCCTGCAGCAGGCCTCCACCAACCCATGCCTCCAATGGAGGTTGCTGGACACTAACAAGCAAGTCTGGGTCAGTCTCTTCTGGGGTCACTGCTTCTTTCTCCTGGGTTCTGGTGCACAAAAGTTTTTGTTTGTGCAATCCAGGAGTCTGTTTCCCCAGGCATATGTAAGTTCTGTAATCAATCCCACTGGCCTTCCCTGGGGGCTCTCAATCCCTTTACCAGATCCCCAGGTTGAGAAATCTGTTGTGGGCCCTAGAACTTTCTTAACAGTGCAAGAATTTCTTTGGTATAATTGTTCCGCAGTTTGTGGGTCGTCTGCTCAGTGGCTTTATGGTGGGGTTAATGGCGATTTCCTCCAAGAGGGCTTATGCCACAAGCTACATGACCCAGGTAGTTGCACCCAGAGCCCCTGCCCTGCAGCAGGTAACTGCTGACCCATACCTCTGCAGGAGACTCAGACATGGGTCTGATTCAGTCTCCATGGGGTCTTTGGGTCCTGGTGCACACAAGGTTTTGTTTGAGCTCTCCAAGCATCTCTGGCAGGTATGGAGTTTGATTCTAAATATGATTGCACCCCTCCTACCATCTTGCTGGGGCTCCTCCTTTGCCCTTGGACGTGGGGTATCTTTTTTGGGTGGTATCCAACATTCTCCTGTCGATGGTTGTTCAGCAGTGAGTCGTAATTTTGGAGTTCTTGCAGGAGAAGATGAGCACATGTCTTCTACTCTGCCATCTTGCCAAGATGCCTCTTGCCACCTGACCTGCCTCCATAGAAATCTGTATGCAGGTCAAGAAGCAACAGTTAGAACTGGACATGGAACAACCGACTGGTTCCAAATTGGGAAAGGAATATGTCAAGGATGTATATTTTCACCCTGCTTATTTAATTTTTTATGCAGAGAACATCATCTGAAATGCCAGAGTGGATGAAGCACAAGCTAGAATCAAGATTGCTGGGAGAAATATCAGTAACCTTAGATATGCAGATGACACTACCATTATGACAGAAAGTGAAGAGGAACTGAAGAACCTCTTGATGAAAGTGAAAGAGGAGAATCAAAAAGTTGACTTAAAATTCAACTTCATAAAACCAAGATCATGGCATCTGGTCCCAATTTTTCATGACAAATAGATGGGGAAACAATGGAAATAGTGACAGACTTTGTTTTCTTGGGCTCCAAAATCACTTGTAAGAAAAGCTATGACAAACCTAGACAGCATTTTAAAAAGCAGAGATATTACTTTGCCAACAAACGTCATCTGGTCAAAACAATGGTTTTTCCAGTAGTCATGTATGGATGTGAGAGTTGAACTAATAAGAAAGCTGAGCACTGAAGAAATGATGCTTTTGAACTGTGGTGTTGGAGAAGACTCTTGAGAGTTCTTTGGACTGCAAGGAGATCAAACTAGTCCATCCTAAAGGAAATCAGTCCTGAGTATTCACAGGAAGGACTGATGCTGAAGCTAAAACTCCAATATTTTAGCCACCTGATGTGAAGAACTGACTCATTGGAAGAAAAAAAAAAAAAAAACCCTGATGCTGGGAGGATTGAAGGCATGGGAAGAAGGGGACAACAGAGGATGAGATTGTTGGATGCTATCACCAACTCGATGGATATGAGTTTGAGCAACCTCCAGGCATTGGTGATAGACATGGAAGCCTGGCTGCTGTAGCCCATGGAGTCACAGAGTCAGACACAACTGAGTGAATGAACTGAACTGATCTATGGATGTGAGAGTTGGACAATAAAAAAGGCTAAACGACAAAGAATTGATGCCTTTTGAGCTGTGGTGCTGGAGAAGACTCTTGAGAGTCCCTTGGACTGCAAGGATATCAAACAAGTCAATTCTAAATGAAATCAGTCCTGAATATGCATTGGAAGGACTGACACTAAAACTGAAGCTGCAGTACTTTGGCTACCTGATGCGAAGAGCCCGCTCTTTGAGAAAGACCCTGATGGTGGGAAAGATTGAAGGCAGGAGGAGAAGGAGATGACAGAAGTTGAGATGGTTGGATGACATCACTGACTCAATGGACATAAGTTTGAGCAAACTCCCAGAGATGGTGAAGAACAGGGAAGCCTGGCTGCTACAGCCCATGGGCTCACAAAGAATTGGACACAAGTGAGCGACTGAACAATAACAACCACATCTTAGAGTAGTGCAGTCTAACAAAACTAGCTGTATGGTGGAAATTTTCTATTCTCAATGTCGGCTACTGCTGCTGCTAAGTCGCTTCAGTCATGTCTGACTCTGTGCGACCCCATAGACAGCAGCCCACCAGGCTCTTTTGTCCCTGGGATTCTTCAGGCAAGAACAATGTCTAGTATAACAATTTAAGAAACAACAGTCTAAACTGAGCAGTTTAAACTGAAAACAATAACATTTTATTTTTTATTCTATTTTATTTTTTAAATATAAATTTGTTTATTTTAATTGGAGGTTAATTACTTTACAATATTGTATTGGTTTTGCCATACATCAACATGAATCTGCCACAGGTATACACGTGTTCCCCATCCTGAACCGCCCTCCCTCCTCCCTCCCCATACCATCCCTCTGGGTCGTCTCAGTGCACCAGCCCCATGCATCCAGTATCATGCATTGAACCTGGACTGGCTATTCATTTCATATATGATATTATACATGTTTCAATGCCATTCTCCCAAATCATTCCACCCTTGCCCTCTCCCACAGAGTCCAAAAGACTGTTCTATACATACATCTGTGTCTCTTTTGCTATCTTGCATACAGGGTTATTGTTACCATCTTTCTAAATTCCATATATATGCGTTAGTATACTGTATTGGTATTTTTCTTTCTGGCTTACTTCACTCTGTATAATAGGCCCCAGTTTCATCCACCTCATTAGAATGGATTCAAATGTATTTTTTTTTAATGGCTGAGAAATACTCCATTGTGTATATGTACCACAGCTTTCTTACCCATTCATTCTGCTGATGGACAGATATCTAGGTTGCTTCCATGTCCTGGCTGTTATAAACAGTGCTGTGATGAACATTGGGGTACACGTGTCTCTTTCAGTTCTGGTTTCCTCCATGTGTATGCCCAGCAGTGGGATTGCTAGGTCATAAGGCAGTTCTATTTCCAGTTTTTTAAGGAATCTCCACACTGTTCTCCATAGTGGCTCTTCTAGATTGCATTCCCCCAACACTGTAAGAGGGTTCCCTTTTCTCCACACCCTCTCCAGAATTTATTGCTTATAGACTTTTGGATTACAGCCATTCTGACTGGTGTGAAATGGTACCTCATTGTGGTTTTGATTTGCATTTCTCTGATAATGAGTGATATTGAGCATCTTTTCATGTGCTTGTTAGCCATCTGTATGTCTTCTTTGGAGAAATGTCTATTTGGTTTTTATCTATATCCCTATGGATTTCTGTGATTCAAATGTGTCTAGCTCACAAATCACTCAGACCTTCTCTTCATGTCTGATTCTTGGTTCAGCCCAGGCTGGAACCCCTGACACACTTGACTGCTGACTGCAGTGCTTCATTTAGGGAGTCTGGAGGATCCATCTCCTCGACACACTACCCTGCTCCATCCACACCATCCAGTCCATGATAGCTCATATTCTATGGCTAAGATGACTGTTTCCCAATTCTTTGCACTATTTTGAAATACAGCAGAAGGTGAATCAGTCACTGTGTAGACTGGTTTCTCATTAGCCTGAGTACCTTTTCTCTGAGCATCTCCAGCCAGGGTAGTTGATACTTCTTAGGTTCATGAAGACTTTCAATGAGAAATATTTGAAGAGAAGATTTAATACTAGAATTCATCTTTTATATTTTTCATTCCTGTTAAGTCAACATCTTGTCCATGTGTTTCTAATTTAAATTTTTATTTCACTGCTCATACTCCAGGAAATTTATTTTTAGTTGTTCTAAGTTTATATCTTAGACCCTCAGAGCAAGTGCTATTTCTTGTGGCAAGTGCTTGTGTAGACCTTCTTACCAGTTAATATGTTTTATGAACTTTGGCTACTTATTTTGGTTTTATTATTCGTTTTTTTTTTTTTTTTGGACTTCGTATCCAAGATATCACACTGCATTTAATTATCGTGTCTCTTTAGTCTTCTCCAATCTGTGACAGCTTCTCCAACTTCCCTTGTTTTCAAGGAGGCCTGAATGATTTTGAAGAGCACTGGACACATATTTTGTAGAATTTTCCCGCTTTGGATTGTCTGATATTTTCTCATGATTAGTTTGGGGTTAAGTTTGAGGCAAGAATACAACAGATGTGACAATCCCTTCTCATCACACCATATTGGGGCACATGATAGTAGCATGATTTATGACTGGCAGTGGTAATCCAGATCACTTGACTAATGCTGTGTCTGCCAGGTTTTGCCACCAAGGTCACTACTTTACCTCTCACACTCTATGAACTGGAAAAGAGAAACTAAGTTCAGCCCACGTTTAAGGCACAGAATCAAACTCCACATCCTAGAAGGGGAGTTCCTACACAGATAGTCTGAGATTTTTCTGTAAGGAAAAATCTTTTCCTTACCTTTTCCCCCATTTTTAATTTATTTATTGCATATCCTATTTGTGTGGGATCATGTTTGTTTAATTTATGCTTTTAATTTTACTCAGATTTTTAGGACCTCCTGTCACCTCTTCTAACCACATCATTGACCACTCACTAACTTTTCCTTGTAAATCAGCTCTCCAAGTTGAGGCCACTTAAAACATCATCAGAAAGGATACATGTCCCCCAGTGTTCATTGCAGCACTGTTTATAATAGCCAAGACATGGAAGCAAACTAAAACCCATTGACAAAGATATATTATGAAAACACTAGCCAAAAGGAAACTTGCATGTTTATACTAAGATACGACAAAGTAGCCTTAGAGAAAAGGAAGCATTATAAGGTATAAAGAAGGAAATGCATGACAAAAATAGCTATAAAGTTTCAAACATTTACGCATCTAGGAAATATATCTTCAAAATTATAAAGCAAAACCTGATTTTTAAAAACTTTTTTTTAAGTATAAGAATGATGATGAGTTCTTTTAATGTTCTTGTAAGTAAAATAGAAAAAGCAAATCTACAAGTATGTATAAGTTTTGAACAACACAATTAATAAATAAGATAGTTGACATATTTATTTTTAAATTTATCAACAGAAAAATATGTATACTTTTCATGTACATATGAAACATTTATGCAGATGAATGGGTAAAAAATGAGGTATATCTAAACAGTGAAATATTATTCAGGCTTTATGAAGAAGGAAATTTGCAACAGCATGAATAAAAGGCTCAGATGGTAAAGCGTCTGCCTACAATGTGGAAGACCAGGGTTCAATCCCTGGGTTGGGAAGATCCCCTGGAGAAGGAAATGGCAACCCACTCCAGTATTCTTGCCTGGAAAATTCCATGGACTGAAGAGCCTGGTAGGCCACAGTTCATGGGGTTGCAAAGAGTCGGACACTACTGAGCAAATTCGCTTCATGAATAAACCTAGAAAGCATTATGTTTAGTGAAAGAAATTAGTCACAGAAGGACAATTACTGTATGATTCCACTTATATGAAATATCTAAAATAGTCAAATCCATAGAAGCAGGGAATCAGATGGTAGTTGCCAGGGACAGAAGGGGGAGAAAAGGGAAATTGACTTCTAATGGTATATAAATTTTCTGTTACACAAGATGGCTAAGTTCTAGAGATCCACTGTATAATACCTATAGTTAACAGTAGTGTGTTGTGTGTGCACTTTAAAATATGCTAAGAGGATAGATCTCATGTTAAGTGTTCTTACCAAACAAAAACAAACACAAGGGAACACAGGAAACTTTTGAAAGCAAAGGATATATTTAGTACCCTGGTTGTGGTGATGATATCATGGATGCAGGCATGTGTCCAAACTCATCAAGATATCCACTTTAAATTTTTAATATATCAGCTATACCTTAATAAAAAATGTATGACATGTTTTCTTTGTATCCATGAAGCAATGGGAATAAATTTCGAGTGTTTAAAATCATGCAAAATGTTTTCTGACAAGTGGAATTAAACTAAAAAGTCAAAATATAACCAAAAATTCTTCCATGTCTGGAAATTCAGAAATACAAATTCTAAATAACTAGTGTGTCCAAGTGGTCATTAGAAAATGTATTGAAATGATAAAGACAATATGGTATATCACACTTTCTAATATTTCTTTTTTTTTTAATTTTTATTTTAACTTTAGTTTAGTTTACATTGCTATATTGCTTTTGCCAAACATTTCTAATATTTCTAATAAGTAGCAAAAGCCATGCTTAAGGCAAATTATTAGACTTAAAAGCATATATAAGAAAATAATGGCTGTAAATTAACATCTACATCAAGAAATTAGTAATATAATTCAATGTTATGATTTATAATACAAAGCATATATGGGTGGTATTGGTCCCCATTTCTGGCCAGAGTTCCTAGAAACCTTGGAATTTCCTAAATGTTGAGACTAATCAAGTCATATTTTGTTAGTTAATGAGGTAATTTTGGAAAGCCCCTAGAAAACCTAAAGATGAAGGGAGTTGTCAGTGGAGAAAACCATGTGATTGGAGGGTTGGAACTTTCAGTCTCACACCTTGACATCTGGGGAGAGAAGGACTAGTGATTGAATTCATCCTGATAGCAAATGATTTGATTAATTTTGCCTATGTAGCTTCCATAAAAACCCAAAAGAATGATGTTTGGGGTTTCCCTGGTGACTCAACTGGTAAAGAATTTGCCTGCAAGGCGGGAGACCTGGGTTTCCTCTCTGGGTTGGGAAGATCCCCTGGAGGAAAGCATGGCAACCCATTTCAGTATTCTTGCCTGGAGAATCCCCATGGACAGAGGAGCCTGGCAGGCTACGGTTCAGGGGTTTGCAATAATGTCAGACATGACTGAGTGACTAAGCACAGCACATGGTGTTTGGAGAGCTATCTGTTTGGTAAAAATGTTGAAATACAGGAGAATAGCTTGCTTGAAAGGGCATGGAAGCTCCACAACCTAAACCCATGTCTTTCCCTATGTATCTTCCATTTTGCTGTTACTGTTCTTTTGTAATATGTAATCTAATAAGTAAATGTTTCTCTGAATTCTGTGAGCCACTCTAGGAAATTAATCAAATCTAAGAAATCTAAGAATGGAAACATATTAATAGACATTAACATGACAAAAAAGATACCATGCACAAGCCAATGTTAAATTAGAAATTTGAACAAGTTGGAAAAAGTTTTTTGATTTATTTTATTGCAATATAGTTAACTTTAAATGTTAAAATCTGCAGTATAGCAAAGTGATTCAGTTATATATTTAATTATATATTTAAATATACATTCTTTTTTATATTCTTTTCCTTCATGTTTATCACAGGATACCGAATACAGTTCCCTGTGCTATGGGCATTATTGTTTATTCATTCTATATTTTAGTGTGCATCCAATAATCCCAAAGTCCCAATCCATTCCTCCCCCATCCTGCACCCCCTTGGAAAGTACAAGTTTGTCCTCTATGTCTGTGAATATGTTTCTATTTCATAGATAGGTTCATTTGTGTCATATTTGAGATTCCATACATAAAAATGATATCATATATTTGTCTCTCTTTATGAATTACTTCACTTAGTAGGATAACTCCCTAGGTCCATCCATGTTGCTGAAAATGGCATTATTTCATTGGTTTTTATGACTAAATAGTAGTCCATTTTATATATGTACCATATGTGTGCTATGGGGTTGCAGAGTCGGACACGACTGAAGTGACTTAGCAGCAGCAGCAGCAGCAACCCTTTGTAACCCCATGAACTATAGCCTGCCTATCTCCTCTGTCCATGGAATTCTCCAGCAAGAATACTGGAATGAGTTGCCATGCTCTCCTCCAGGAGTTATTCCCAGTCCAGGGACTGAATCCACATCTCCTGTGTCTCCTTCATTGTAGGCAGATTCTTTACCTGGGAAGTCCATGGCAACTCTATTTTAGTTGTTTTGAGAAACCTCCATACTGTTTTAAATAGTGACTGTACCAATTTATATTCCCAGCAAAAATGTATGAGGGTTTGCTTTTCTCTACACTCTCCTTCTCCAGCATTTGTTATTTGTGTTTTTGTTGTTGTTCTTTTTGTTTTTATGATAGCAATTCTGACTAGTGTGAAGTGGTACCTCATTGCAGTTTTGATTTGCTTTTCTCTAATTATTAGCAATTTTCAGCATCTTTCTGTATGCTTTTTGGCCATCTGTATGTACACAGCCTTTTAAAATATACCAAAGTTGACACAAAAAAGAAATAGACAACTTGAAAAAATAGTTTTATTTTTTAAAATTAGTTGTGAAACTTAAAACTCTTCCTCCAATTTTTTTTTTTAAATATGAAAATTAAAAAAAATAAAATAAAAACTTTCCTGGAGGATAGAAACATAGAAAAGATTTCTCAATTTATGAGTCAAAAAAATTCTCAATGAAATAATTCTTGAGAAAATTATAAGAATTTTTAAAAACTAAACATTGTAAATAAAATATTAGCAAACTGAATCCACATAATATATTACGAACAAAATAAGTTTTAGAAACACACTTTTGTTTTGCCATTTCAGAACCAATAAGTGTGATTCATGGCTTTAAAAGTAAAAGAAAGATATAAACAATTTGTTATCTCAAGAAATGCAGACTAAGCCCCTAGCCATTCTTAATATAATAACAAAAAACATTTAGCAACTTTGAAAGAAAGTATTCTTAATCTGATAAAAAGTATACATGAAATATTATAGAAATTATTATAACTAATATTAACTCTTGAGTAATTCTTATCCAAGTAAAATGATGAGAATGCCAGCTGTCAGTTCTATTCATCAGTGTACTGACATTCATAATGAATACAATTGGACAAGAAAATTCAATAAAAGATAGCATGAGGATTGAAAGAAGCAACAAGAATTTTCTTATTTAAAGTTGTCATAAAAGTATTCACAGAAAATCCAAAAGGATCCACAGATAAAATATTAAACTTAATAAGTCAATTTAACACAGATACTGACAAGAAAGGCAGAATATTTTTTAATATTTCAGTACATTAAGAAAAAAACATCACACAAACACATACAAGTACCTACATACTCTCATACAAAGCCCTCGTATTTTAAGACTTAAGACCTATTTCTGAAAGTCACTCATCCAGAGATCATAGTTAAACTCATGAGTAAATTAACATTTTCCAAGGTCATGTTTTTAGAGGAAAGTAGTAAGTTCAAGAAGCCACCTCTGAGGAAGGTTGACATGGGGAAAGGAGGAGAATGAGAAGAGGAAAGAAAACAGAGGAAAGGATAGGACATATGTAAAAAGGATATGAGAGTTGTTGCAAAACACCAGAAAGCAGAATAACATCAGAACTTTTAAGCAAATAAAACTCTAATTTAGTTGTTTTACAAAGAAAAATAAAACTCCTTGTGCTCATTAACTAAAATATCCAGAGGCAGGTCAGTCTACTGATCTGCTCTTTGATTCTGTCATTATTCTGTTATATTTGAGAACCTCATTCCTGAGCCAGCTTTACCCATGGAACAAAATTCTATATCAACTTTGAGGAAGAGAGAGTTCCTCCTTTTTCAAACACCAAATATAACTGTAGACTTCCATGAGGTTGGATCAGCAATTATTCCAACCAAGTACTGCAGGAGGAGGTGAAATGCTGTTCATTATCTCAGATCTTGGTTCTCATCTGGGGTCAATTTTGCCCCCTAGGGACATTTTGAAATATCTGAAAATATATTTGGTTATTATAACAGGGAGGGTGCTATTGGCATCTAGTGAATAGAGGTCAATGATCCTGCTAAAAATCCTACAGTCCAATGAACAAGCTTCTATATCAAATTATTCAGCCCAAAGTGTCAGAAGTTTAGGGCTTGCGAAATCTCTAGACAAGAGGTTCTTAAACTTAAGAGTACATCCAAATAACCTAAAAAACATATTAGGAAACAGAATTCTGGGCCCCATTCCAGGATTTTTTGTTTCAGTAGGTTTAGAGAATGGGAACCTGAACATTTCTTCTTCTAACAAGCTCACAGGCACTACTGCTGCAGCTGGTTCATAGTCCACACTCCAAGAAACACACTGATGAGGGCCCTGGCCTTAGCAGAGGGTGCAGTGAAGCATACAACAGCATATCTATCCTGTAAGAGTGGTTGGAGTTGGAGTTCAATGCATCCTGGAGAAACAACCAGCTATGCTAATAGAGAGAAGGAAAAAATATGTTTTTAGTCATTCCCTAACCTCCCCAAATCCTAAAGTCCACATCATCCTAAAATATTCAGGTGGCAGAACTGCTTCCAGCACCCCTAGCTTCTCCAAAACTTCTGCTTTCTCTAACCTCCTTTCCCAAGTCCTACAAAAAATATACTCATATTCTATACCATCTGCTGTTTTAATTAAAATGAGTTTGATTTTTTATTTTTTTTTAATTTTTATTTTAACTTTAGTTTACTTTACAATACTGTATTGGTTTTGCCAAACATTGACATGAATTCACCACTAGTGTACATGCGTTCCCAAACATGAATCCCCTCCCACCTCCCACCGCATAACATCTCTCTGGGTCCTCCCCATGCACCAGCCCCAAGCATCCTGCATCCTGCATCGGACATAGACTGGTGATTCGTTTCTTACATGATAGTATACATGTTTCAATGCCATTCTCCCATCTCATCCCACCCTCTCCCTCTCCCCCAGAGTCCAAACAAAAGAGACTCAGACCTATAGAGTTTGATTTTTTTAAATGGAGTATCAGGACTTTTCTGGTAGTCCACCAGTTAAGGCTCCATGCTTCCAATGCAGGGGGCACATGTTACATCCCTGGTAAAGGAATTATGATCCTCCATGCCAGATGGTATGGCCAAAAAAAAAANAAAAAAAAAAAAAAAGAAAATGTAAAGAAAAGACAGAGCTAAAATTGACATGATAAAACAAAGATATCAAAGTCCCTGAGAACAAGGAAAGTCCTCTTGACTCATTTGCTTGAATATTTAACAACCCACCTGCACAATTACCCCTTCCACATCCTGCCTGTCATTCATTCTCACTGAATAATGATGCACAAGATATTCCTCTGGTGAATTTTTATAGGCAAACTATAGTTACAGTATGGGCACAAGTAGTTTTCTTCAGAAGTGTTCAGGGTAGAAATAAGGAGAGTATGATATATTTTAGTAAGAGGAAAATTCAGAATATTAACTAAAGATAAAAAAAAAGGAGATGATTTTGAAAAAAAAAAAGACTATTAATGTGGCAATCAACTCAGATTATTTTACTAAACAAACACATACATAAGAAATCTTGCCTAGGATTCACTTAGAGCTAGCCTTGCAAAGAACTTTCTTTCAAAGAACTCATAAGAAGGAAAAGAAAAAAATAAAGAACTGCAATGTTCTGGGTAAAGATGAAAGTAGATCTCTGCATGACATCAGTCAAGGGATGGTTTCTTCTACTATAGGACCAAGGAAGGCTCCCTGGAGGAAGAAGGAGCTCAGCTTCCCCAGGATAGAAAATCATCTAAGCAGATACAATGAAATTAAGTTAAAATGCTGGTCATCTCTGCAAATACAATTATCTTGACATAATTACAGTTAGCTCACTTTGACAAATGATATTTCAGTAGAAGGAGTGAAAAAAATGTTATAAAATAAGAAGCCAAAGGGATGTCACAATTTAGTCCTGCACATCATTTCATTTAGTCTGAGATACATTCTTTCTCACACTTCACATCTGAAATCTGTGTGGATTCTACTAGTGATATTGTCTTATAATGTACACTTTTTAAATCATTTTTCCACAAGTATATAAATTATGATTTATCTAAAGCTTATCCATTCTGAAGGAGATCAACCCTGGGATTTCTTTGGAAGGAATGATGCTAAAGCTGAAACTCCAGTACTTTGGCCACCTCATGCGAAGAGTTGACTCATTGGAAAAGACTCTGATGCTGGGAGGGACTGGGGGCAGGAGGAGAAGGGGACGACAGAGGATGAGATGGCTGGATGGCATCACTGACTCGATGGACGCGAGTCTGAGTGAACTCCGGGAGATGGTGATGGACAGGGAGGCCTGGCGTGCTGTGATTCATGGGGTCGCAAAGAATCGGACACTACTGAGAGACTGAACTGAAAGCTTATTGGAATACTCATTTGATCAAATATGATGGTTATTTAACAAAATATAGTGAGATTGACTCCTGGGCTGTCAACCTGAGTTTCTGGGCTCCTGGGTAACTGCTCCAAATGGGAAAGGAGACATGGTCAGGGCTCACAAGATAGTCTGATATGACCTGTTAAGAACACAAGCAGTCAGACATAAAAGGACAAATTATGACATTGCTTACATGTGGAATTTAAAAAATGATACGAATAAACTTATGTACAAAGTAGAAATAGAGTTACAGTTTTATACAACAATCTTATACTTACTAGGGGAGAGGGAGTGACGGATAAACTGGGAGATTGGAATTGACATATATGCACAAATATATATAAAAGAGATAATTAACAGGGGACCTACTGTGTATCAAAGGGAATTCTACTCAGTACTCTGTAATGATCTATGTGGGAATTTCTATTCCCACATATTCTATTCTAAAAAGAGTGGATATATGTATAACTGATTCATTTTGCTGTACAACAGAAAGTAACACAATATTTAAATCAACCAAAAAAAAATTGTAATTAAAAAAAAATACTGAAGCAAACAAAATTACTCTACATAGATATTTTTATAGCTATGTTCATGGCAGCAGTATTCACACAGCCAAAAAGTAGAATCAACTCAAGCTTCCACTGGCAGATAAATAGGTAAAATTTGTTATACAGTCTTAAAAAGGAAAGAAATTCTAATATGTGTTGCTACATGAATGAATGATGAGGACACTGTGCTGCATGGAATAAGGCAGTCACAAAAAGAAAAATAGTGATGATTCCACTTATAAGAATTACTTAAAGTAGTCAGATTTCTATAGACAGAAAGTAAAATGAAAGTTGCCAAGGGATAGAAGAGCAATGAATGAGGAATTGGACTTAATGGGCATAGACATTCAGTTTTTCAAAATGAAAAGTGTTCTAGAGACTGGTTGCATACACGTGAATGTACTCAATCCTGCTAAACTTTATGTTTAAAATGACTAATGTGGTAAGTTTTATGCCATGTATATTTTACCATAACTTTAAAAAAATAGATTTACATAAAAACCTGAGTTTGACAGGGGAAAAGTTCTGATGGAAATGCTGAGACGAGAATGATTTAGTAGACTAAATGGAGGGAAAGAGTGAGAGAATGGACAGAAAGGAAAGACTAAAAATAAAAACTCACCAACGCCTCCAAAACCATAATGCAAGACATATCAAGAGGATCAAGGAGGGCACTATTATTGCCACAAATATCAAGCCAATGTGCGTGGGGTGTCCTGACAATATGGAGAGGACACAAGGATGTCACTTTAAACCCATTCACTAGTTCGCCTGGCCTCCTTGCCCACCTGAGTGCCAGCACCACCATTACCTGCTTACGGACACTGTAGGCTCCCTTTCTCTTATTCCCAGATGTCATACAGTCACAGCCACCCTTAGTCTCTCCTTCTTGCCCCATCCCACCCAGTCTATAGTCCTTCATTCTTACATATTCTATACCTTATGCTATGCTGTGCTATGCTACTTAGATCACTATTTTCATTCCTTCGGCACTGGAGTCCCAGAAATAAACCTCAACTTCTACCTCTCTATCTTTGCCTCTCCCTTCCTACCTCTCCCTCTGTCTCTCTTTCTTCCCCATCTCCCTCTGTCTCTCCGTATCTCACCCATCAAATCCCTCCCCTTCCCCAGGCCCTCTCTCTATTCTTGAGGACCATCTTCTCACATCCCCAGTTCCTTCTCACCCCAGTACAGGATGATGTCCTGGTCTCCTAGACTGCTGTGCTTCACTCGGCAACTCAGGCCAGCCGCCTCCCCAGCCGCCACATCCAGGGTTACTCGGAGATACCAAGTCCAATCAGCATTGAGCATGATGTTTCCTCGCCGAGTACCAGGCTGCTCCTGCTCGCCCCTCATCCACATCACCCGCACAGGTTTTGGGTAGAATCCTGAGACGTGGCAGACCAGCAGTAGGCGGCCAGGCCCAGGAGTGGGGCCACTGGACAGCCAGGCTTCAGGCTTCACTGGGGTAGGAAGGGGTAGAAAGAGTATCAAGTTATGTCTCTAATCTAGGGCATACATACAGAGTCAGAAACCCACAAGTGTGGAGTGACCTCTTCCACTTCTTTGGAAACCAAATAATGTATTGATTAAACCCCTCTCTTCATAGGTACCTCCTACTCTTAAATTTAAAGGTGGTGGGAGATGAAATAGGAAAGTCTTGGGGAGAAAACAGGATTAACCTTGCCTGTGCAGCTCCGCCTTCCCTGCATCGAGGACACCCAGGAGATATCGGGGGCAGGTTTTTGAGAGGAGCCTGTCTATGATAGCCAAGATGCCTTGGTACTGAGTAATGAAAACACAAAACCATTGTGCCTCGCTGCCTCCCTCTGGCTCAGGCACACATGAATGATTCTGGATGCTCACGAAATCCAGTCCTTCAAAACCTGCTCTCAAGAAGCTTTGTATGGCCTTCCCAGAATGCAGCTCACAACCTGCTATGCCCTGAATCACAAATGGGTCTATAAAGAGAGAAAACAGAGACATGGTGATTTTAAAACACACAAGAAAGAAGGAGATGGGGAAAGGACATGGGACTTTGGGTTTGGATGGAGAGAAAAGTCAAAGATTATGAAATGATGACCCAAAACCCAGTTGCTGTACTCAGAGACTTTTCAGAAAGATGAGCATTCCAGAGAGGAATGTGTGTTGTAAACAGTGGAGATGGGCTCTTGTAAGGAAGTTGGGCGGGCAAGAGGGGAGAAGAGGAGCAATGTGTGATGGAGTCAGGAGTGCAGCACTCCAGGGTAAAGGGGAGAGTTACACTGAGAGAAGAGATCAGGCAACAGTTGCTTGAGCAATGGATTGGAGAAGTCACACTTTAGTTCACTCAGGCACAAGGTAGGAAAAGGAGCTTTTTCCTTAGGATCTGAGAGAAGCAAGCTATGCACAAACAAACCAGGAGGCGGCTACATCTATCACAGAAGAGTGCAAGAAACAGGAAGAATCTGGGATACTTGGTGGAGGTATGGAGTCAGAGGGGGAGAATACTCTGGAGGGGGTATATGCACGCACTTGGGTAAAAAGGGAAGGAGAGGACATGATCAGAGGAAGTCTGAATCAAGAAAGAGAAAAGTCATCATGAATCTCCCCAGTTCAGAGGACTGTACTCACATTCAAACTGGAATTCACTTACAATATCCTGTACTCCCCGAGTGAACTCAATGAAGTAAACTCGGAATAGCTCCTCCAGCTCAGCCACCTCCTCATCACTGAAGTTGCCCTTCGACCAGGGCTTCAAAAATATGGCAGTGCCTGAGTCACTGTCCCAGCCATGAATCTGCAAATCGTCCAACCAGCCTGAGCCTTGATTTTGAGTCCAGGTGCTGTTGGCAAAGGTCGAAATCTGGATGAGATGGAAGGAGGTTGGCCCCTGTAATGCTGTGGTGGTGGAAGGATACGAAGAGTGAGGAGAAAGAGAGAATTAGGATGGAAGAGAACCCAGAGTCTGAATAACAACATAGAGGCTTAAACATTCCTGGCTCCAGCCCCAACCTCCAGAATGGGGGAGAGGGCGGGAGGCAGGAGAGCCCAGACCCTTATTGCTGATGCAGCATGTTTTTGTCCAGAGCCCCTCACCTGGGCTGGGAACAATGAGAGTTACCCTTACCATCCTCAGTGTCACCACCTGGGACGATAACTGCTAGCAACAGAAGTGGCAGAAGCAGCATTTCAATGGGAAGTAGAGCTTGTGACTCTCAGAATTGGCGTTTGATCTCTAATTTGGCAAACTTTTTTCTCACTACCCTTATAATAACTTCCTCTCTCTTCCAACTGACAAATCTCTGACCTACATTGCACATCACAGAAAAACTCTCCTCCCGCTCATTTGGGCTCCCACCCTGCCTCTCATTTCCACGCTAGTCCTTCACTTGTAGATTTTATTTTCATGTCTCTGACTTTCAGCTGTTCTCCTTGAACTCAGCTTTTTTCATATTTATTACCTTGGAAAACCTACCATGTGATGTTGAAAGGTTATTTCACCTCCCCAACCCTTTATTTCCACATCTGTGAAATAAGAGAGTAATATTAAACAATTGTTCAGCTTCCACTTTGTTTTAATCTAGAAGAGTTACATTGGTTTATCCATCCAATTTAACTGCCCTCCCCACAGCCCATCTCCTCTGGCACTTTGTCATTATCTCCTGCAAGTGTCTAAATTGTCCCTCTTTCTTATCACATCTCTCTTGCCTCATCTAACCTTGCATTCTCCTTTGTGTGTTAGAGTGTGTGTGTGTGTGTGTGTGTGTGTGTGTGTCTGTGTGTCTGTGTGAATGTGTATATGTTTGTCAACAATTATTTACATGCAGGAAACTCATTTAAAACATTTCTTTTTGCTAGGAATCAAATTCCAGAATTAAATTTGATACATACTGCAGTTTATAATCTAAGCAAAATTGTCATACCATAGTAATTTTTGAGATCAAAATTATATTTACTATTAAACCTAGCAGGACACTGTGATATTCTCTTAGACACAGAAGCTTTTCTGTCTCTTGTTCCTTGATTATAGGAAATAGGTTTCATGTCGCCTCCCTTCTGTTTCCTGACTTTCAACAGCTAGATTCAAACAGTTACTAATGAGGGAAAGCAACAGATGCTTGTTCCTTGAAAGAAAAAGTATAATAAACCTAGACAGCATATTAAAAAGCAAAGACATCACTTTGCCAACAAAGGTCCCTGTAGTCAAAGCTATGATCTTTCCAGTAGTCATGTACAGATATGAGTTGGACCATAAAGAAGGCTGAGTGCTGAAGAATTTCTGGTTTTTAATTGTGGTGCTGGAGGAGACTCTTGAGAGTCCCTTGGACTGCAAAGAGATCAAACCAGGTGATTATAAAGGAAATCAACCTTGAATATACACTAAAAGGACTGATGCTGAAACTAAAGCTTTGGCCACCTGATATGAAGATCCAACACATTGGGAAAGACCCTGATGCTGAGAAATATTGAAAGCAAAAGGAGAAGGGGGGCAACAGAGAATGAGATGGTTAGATAGCATCACTGACTCAGTGGTCATGGATTTGCGCAAACTCTAAGAGATAGTGGAGGACAGAGGAGCCTGGCATGCTAAAGTCCATGAGGTCACAAAGAGTCAGACAAGACTTAGAAACTGAAAAACAACATCAATCAGGGAAGGATGGAATGCAGAAAGAAGAAGCAATCAAGAAACATTAGAGCAGCCTTTGAAAGAGTTCCTCTTCAAAGAGGCTACAAAGCAATCTTGGAGTTCATCTTCAGAAAATAAGGCCATCACCACAGATGGAGGATGGTTACGCCAGTCTGAACACAAGATTCCAGGAACATTATCCTGTTACCTCACCCCCAAACAGGAAAGTCACACACCCTGCCATCCTCCCCCCAGATTTTGCCTATAAAATCTTTTCCCCAAAACCATCAAAGAGTTTGACTTTTTTGAGTACTAGCCACTGATTCTCTTTGCTTGGCCTTGTTTAAACCTTCCTCTGCTTCAAACTCATACATTTGTCCTATTTTGCTTCAGGCACATGAACTTGTGTTTGGTAACAATTTTGGCAAACCATCCTGGACTTTGTGCCCATAAATCTCAATGGCCCCTCTTTCTCGTCCCATGCCTCTTGCCTCATCTCTCTAACCTCACATTATGCATTCTTGTGTGAGTGTGTGTGTATTAGTATGTGTACGTGTGCATTGATAATCATGTACATGCAGATGTTTAAAGCACTGCTCCATCTGGCCCAAATCTCAGAATTAAATGTGATATATATCACAGTTTGTAATATGAGCAAGATTGTCTTAAACCATAAGAATTTTTTATTTTGAAAATTACATTTAGTACTGAAATTGAGCAGGACATTGATACCCTCCTGGGCACAAAATCTTTTCAGTCCCCTGTCCCTTATTTATAGGAAATAGACTTCATCCAGCCTCTTTTACCTTCCTGAGTTCCAAAAGGCAGATCCAAACAGTTGCTAATCAGGGAAGGAAGGGAACGCAGAAAAAAAAAGAAGAAGCAATACAGAAACAATAGGGCAGCCTTGGGGAAGGATCCTGGTTCCTTCTCAAAGAATGGACATAACAAAATCTTTGAGTTCTTCCACAGTAAATAAGGTTACCAACTTAAGTGGAGGATGGCAACTTCAGACTGAGCCTGAGTCTGGAACATCACCTTGTTACCTCATCACTAAGCAGAAGAAAGTCCCACATCCTCCAGCCCTCTCCCAACATTTTGCTTATAAAAACTTTTTTCCAAAACTATCATGGAGTTTGAGATTTCTGAGCATGAGCCACCTGCCTCCTTGCTTGGCCTTGCAAAAACCTTCCTCTGCTCCAGAGTCTATTTCAGTTTGGCCTCACTGTGCCTCAGGCACCTGGACTTACGCGCCGTAACATTTTTTGGCGAGACAGCCAGGAGTCTGTGCCCATGGCCGGTCAACCAAAAGTAGCCCCTTCCGAGTCCCTAGCAGATGTTGGGGCTCACTTTGCTCAGAAAACTGGAAGGGACTCTCTATGATAGGTACCAGTCACCCCACAACAAAGGCTGTTTGGATTCAAGAAACAGTTGAAACTACAGTCCACGTTCAGTGCCACTTGAGGTTAAGTTGCTCCAGCTAGCACTGGGAAATCCCTCCACTCCATCTGGGCTATTTCCCTGACAGGAACTGAGCCACTCAGGTCTCCCTGAGAGCCACTCTGGGTATTTTCCTTTTCAAGAACTGGGCCAATCTATTTGAGGTTTCCATCTGCGTGTGAAAGTAGACTTCTGAGACTACATGTCCTCTGATTTTCTGTCTGTATGACAGTAGCTTATTTGTTACCATGTTTGCTGTTTGTGTGTGTGTGTGTGTGTCAGTATTTGCACTGGCCAGCTGAAATGAGTTTGTTTAGTAACAGAGCTCTCTATTGCATTGGGCTTCACCTGTGTCAAAGCATTGGCTGGGATTTTCCCTTTTGGGCTAGCCTTGGTCGTTCATTCATTCAGCTTTGTCTCTGATGGGGCATTCACTGGGAATATCCCTTTCAGGGACTAGAGAACTGCAACTCTCAGAGACCTTTCTGCATTGCTTTGATTTGTTATTTGGCTGTGAATAATTTAGTGTGGGTGATTAGAGCTCTGTTTCATCTTGTAGGATATTCTTGCAAAAATCAAAGAGATCTTCAGCTATACACCCAGGAAAAGGAATTGGCATATCTCTCCCTTTGTGCCTTGATGTAAATGTTCTATCAGAGCTCTCAGGAACACTTATGCACATCATCTCTAATTCCTAAGACTCAAGGGAAAAAAATGAAAGAGTGCAGGGAGGTTTTTTAATAACTCAGGCAGAAAAGCTATGAGAGCTCTGGTTCTGTCTTCATGTGAAAATTAACTCACAATCGAACTCTAGTTAATAACTTAAAAGTAAGCACTTGCAAATTAAATGCCTCTAAATATTTAGAAAATTGATGAGGATGAATTCAGATCCATGGGATCTGGGAAGTATTCAGTACTAAATCACCTCTTGTATAGAAACATGCTTAAACTTGTTTGATTAATATAGTCATGTCTTTAGAATCATTGATGTTAAGTATCAGATTAGCCAAAAAGTCCCTTCAGGTTTTAAGTAAAAATAAGAGACACTTTTTTTTTTTCGTTTCTACCAAGACCTTTATTAAATAACATACTCATTTTGTTCCACTACTATCTGCCATTTTTTAGGCAAATTCATAGTTCCATCTTCCTAAAACTTTTATCTTTTTAAACAAAGAACTGTTCTAGGTGCCTTTTACAGTCTTCCAGGGAATTGAAATTTTCCATTAGGGGAATTTTGTAAAGATCAAAATAAATGGAAATCTGAAAGTACAAGATCTGTTGAATACAGAGGATAAATCGGAACTTTCCAGGCAAGCTGTAGCAGGTTTTACCTGGTCATTAAAGAAACAAGCAGTCTTGTGTTATCCTGATGGAAGATCATGTGTTTCCTGTTGACTAATTCTGGATGCTTTTTGTAGAGTGTTGCTTTCAGTTGATATAATTGGGATCAGTACTTGTAATTAATTGTTTGGTTTTCTAGAAGAAGTTTATAGTAGAGGACTCCCTTCCAATTCCACCAGATACACAGCATCACTTAATTTGGATGAACAGCTTTGTTGATTATGGTGGATTGTTACACTGGTCTCATAAACTTTTGCATTCCACATTATTGTACAGTATTCATTTGTCATCACCCATCACAGTTTGTTTTAAAAACAAAATGTTTTCATTGCTGCAACATAGAGAATCACATGCAGAAATACAGTCAATAATTTTCTTTCGCTTAACTGATGTGGAATCCAAATGTCAAAGCAATTAACATAGCCAAGCTGACCCAAATGATTTTCAGAGCTTCACTTGGATATTTTGAGTATGCTGGCTATCTCCCAGGTTTAATAACATTTATCGTCCTCAGTTAATGTCTCAATTTGATCACTATCTACTTCAAATGGTCTGCCAAACTGTGGAGCATTATCCAGTGAAAAATCTCCATCATGAAACTTTACAAACTACTTTTGAGACATTCAGTCAGTCACAGCACCTTATCCATATACTGCACAAATCTTTCTCCTTTTTTCAGTTGCATTATCTTTCTTGAAGTAATAAAACATAATATGACAAAAAACATCATTTTTTTCCATCTTTAATATTCAATGACTACACAAAACTTCCCCAATTTTGATAAGATTTTTTAATGCACACTGATATGATTGATTGTGATATACTGTCACATTACAATCTAGCAAAATTGTTTCAAACGAAGTTAAAGATAACTAAGTGCTATCTGAGCCATTTTATGGACAAAAAAAAAAAAAATGACTATTTAGCCAATCCAATATAATTCTGCTGTTGTACCTAGCTTTATTAGACCTTATATCTGTTGCAAAAATATCAGAAAGAAAAATAACCTGTTATGATGATACTGGCTTCCCTGGTGGCTCAGACGGTAAAGCGTCTGCCTACAATGTGGGAGACCCAGGTTCAATTCCTGGGTAGGGAAGATCCTGAGGAGAAGAAATGGCAACCCACTCCAGTATTCTTGCCTGGAGAATCCCATGGACAGAGGAGCTTGGTAGGCTATAGTCCATGGGGTCGCAAACAGTCGGACACGACTGAGCTACTTCACTTTCTTTCTTTCTTTCTTTCTATGATGAAACTGTGAGTGCATGCTAAGTTGCTTCAATCATGTCTGACTCTTTATGACCCCATGGACTGGAACCCACCAGGCTCCACTGTCCACAGGATTCTCCAGGAAAGAATACTGGAGTGGGTTTCCATGCCCTCCTCCAGGGGATTTTCCTGACCTAGGGAGCAAACCTGCATCTCTTACATGTAGTACCACTAGCACCACCTTAGAAGCCCTATGATGATACTAAATCAATGCAAATGATGTAAGAGCTTCTAGGTAAACTCTATAAGAATAATTATGTTTTGGAATGTCTATCTAAAACAACCTCTCCACATATTTTGTAACTTGAAATTTTGGAGTTGTGTGGTAAGGTAAGTATTTTAAAAATTGAGTCTTAGTCATACATGAGCAATGTACCCATGTACCTATGTCATGTTGCATGGGATGCCATGTATCATGGGGATCAGGAAGGACACTCCATCAAAGTTTAACCATTTTTAACAGGCCAGTCAAAAGCAAATGTTTCAGAGCCCTGGTCAAGAACTTAGATTTGGACAAGAGAAATGATGGTAAATAGGCATCAGTTCAGTTCAGTCACTCAGTCGTGTCCGACTCTTTGCAACCCCATGGATCACAGCACGCCAGGCCTCAGATCACAAACTCCCAGAGTTCACTCAAACTCATGTCCTTTACGTTGGTGATGTCATCCAGCCATCTCATCCTCAGTCGTCCCCTTCTCCTCCTGCCCCCAATCCCTCCAAGCATCAGAGTCTTTTCCAATGAGTCAACTCTTCACATGAGGTGGCCAAAGTACTGAGGTTTCAGCTTTAGCATCATTCTCTCCAAAGAACACCCAGGACTGATCTCCTTCAGAATGGACTAGTTGGATCTCCTTGAAGTCCAAGGGACTCTCAAGAGTCTTCTCCAACACCACAGTTCAAAAGCATCAGTTCTTTGGTGCTCAGCTTTCTTCACAGTCCAACTCTCACATCCATACATGACCACTGGAAAAACCATAGCCTTGACTAGACGGACCTTTGTTGGCAAAGTAATGTCTCTGCTTTTGACAGAGGTTGGTCATAACTTTCCTTCCAAGGAGTAAGCATCTTTTAATTTCATGGCTACAATCACCATCTGCAGTGATTTTGGAGCCCCCAAAAATAAAGTCTGACACTCTTTCCACCGTTTACCCATCTATTTCCCATGAAGTTATGGGACCAGATGCCATGATCTTGGTTTTCTGATTGTTGAGCTTTAAGCCCACTTTTTCACTTTCCTCTTTTACTTTCATCAAGAGGCTTTTTAGTTCCTCTTCACTTTCTGCCATAAGGGTGGTATCATCTGCATANCTTTCATCAAGAGGCTTTTTAGTTCCTCTTCACTTTCTGCCATAAGGGTAGTATCATCTGCATATGTGAGGTTATTGATATTTCTCCCGACCATCTTGATTCCAGCTTGTGTTTCTTCCAGTCCAGCATTTCTCATGATGTACTCTGCATATAAGTAAATAGGCATGACTTGCTGTATAAAGATGGTTTGGAGCGCAAAGAAGAAGAAAGGCTTTTATTGTTGCTGTAAAAGACAGGGTAAGTGGTATGAAGACAGCAAGGAATTTTACTGTCTAGGAGTTTATTGAATAGCTAGATCACTCCCAAATAAAATAAGATACTGAAACATTAAATAACAAAAATTGGTTTCTCCTTGCAGAGAAAATAAGGGACTATTGATGTATATGTTTGTTGTCATCCTGAGATAGTCTCTATAAGAAAGTACATGTTTCAGAAATTGCTGTTGGTATTTATGTTTGGCAATCTACAGAATGTTAATGTGAGAGACAGATCATAATTGATTACTTCTTAGTACTCACTGCAAAGTTGAGGAATCTAATTTAAACATTTAAATAAAGGTATTAAATAAGGGAAACATTTCAGTATGCAAGGAAAGTTTAATTCATGTATTCAATAAAAGAAGGTATGAGGAAAGGAATTACATTACATTTGGTTAAAGGGGCAAAGGGCAGTTTTGTCCTAGAGCTGGTTGCTCCTGAATGGAAAAAAGTAACAAAGGGGCAAAGTGACATGGGTAAAGAAAGTTGTAGAATGTTTGTGAAATGGAACACTGACAAGGAGTGCATGATCAAGACTCTCTAAGATTCGATTCAGTTTAGTTGGATAAATGGATTTTGTTGAGAGTTGGCTGACACAATATTGGATTTGGTTTCTTGTTAAAAGAACAGTTGTCTCAGAAAGCTGCTTTTGAGAAAAGATTGTAGGAGTTTCTTTGCCTTTAAGTGATCAGGTAAATTACCACTTCTATGGGTAGAATTGAAATGTTATTTTTTTTTAATTTTTATTTTTACTTTATTTTGCTTTACAATACTGTATTGGTTTTGCCATACATTGACATGAATCAGCCATGGGTGTACATGAGTTCCCAATCCTGAACCCCCCTCCCACCCCAAATCATCTCTCTGGATCATCCCTGTGCACCAGCCCCAAGCATCCTGTATCCTGTATCAAACATAGACTGGCAATTCGTTTCTTACCTGATAGTATACATGTTTCAATGCCATTCTCCCAAATCATCCCAGCCTCTCCCTTTCCCACAGAGTCTAAAAGTCCGTTCTATACATCTGTGTCTCTTTTGCTGTCTCGCATAGAGGGTTATCATTACCATCTTTGTAAATTCCATATATATGTGTTAGTATACTGTATTGGTGTTTTTCTTTCTGGCTTACTTCACTCTGTATAATCGGCTCCAGTTTCATCCACCTCATTAGAACTGATTCAAATGTATTATTTTTAATGGCTGAGTAATATCCCATTGTGTATATGTACCACAGCTTTCTTATCCATTCTTCTGCTGATGGACATCTAGGTTGCTTCCATGTCCTGGCTATTATAAACAGTGCTGTGATGAACATTGGGGTACACATGTCTCTTTCAATTCTGGTTTCCTCGGTGTGTATGCCCAGCAGTGGGATTGCTGGGTCATAAGGCAGTTCTATTTGCAATTTTTTAAGGAATCTCCACACTGTTCTCCATAGTGGCTGTACTAGTTTGCATTCCCACCAACAGTGTAAGAGGGTTCCCTTTTCTCCATACCCTCTCCAGCACTTATTGCTTGTATACTTTTGGATCACTGCCATTCTGACTGGTGTGAAATGGTACCTCATTGTGATTTTGATTTGCATTTCTCTGATAATGAGTGATGTTGAGCATCTTTTCATGTGTTTGTTAGCCATCCATTCTTTTCTCTCTGTCTGGTCCCTCCAGAAACTGGACGATTGGATTCTGAGCAGCCTTTTCAAATGAAAGGGAAGGACTAACGTGGGCATGTGCAGAAATCCTGCTATTTGGGGGAACTCTAGTGGAGAGAAATCCATCGAGGAAGAATATGATGGCAGGACATGGATTTTCTGACTATGAGAGGTCTTTTCGGGAATTCAGTCTGAGACTCCTGAGGAGTTCCACCACAGCCAGTGTGCGAGAGCTCGTGTGGCCAACAGAAATAGACCAGACTTATTTGAGAAGCAAATTAGTGTTGATTTAGTTGTGTTTGCTGGAGATGTAGATAATTAGAAGAAAAATATTATGTTTCAATACATATTAAATCCCAGTTCTGTTGAAGTTCTTGTGGAAGCCACACTTTTGTCCTAATACTCGGAAGAAAAAGAAAATTACCTAGTAGCTTTATCACAGAGTATTGAAACAGAGCAGGGTCCTATGGTCCTTCACCACCATCCATGTCCTCCACATGGCTTTTGTCTGTAGAAAAACTTTAGCCAAAAAATGAGTTTAAACAGAGAAGTGATAAAATGAAGAAGGGAAAGAGTTCAAGGAGACTAAATGGTAATACATTGGCCAATAAGCATAGTCAGGGACCTTTAGTTCCTCTTCAAGGGTTATAGATAATATTCTGAGCCATATCCTTTGAGTTATCTTAAAGACACTGAAGTCCTCACTTGGTGGAAGAGGTTAATTCCATGATGACTAGACTGTAACTATGACAGAAGCTGCCACTATTTTGAGAACTGGCCTCAAGGAAATGGAACAAACTAACCCTGGAACTGAAGGTTAACTGTAGTTAAAACAACCCAAATGATGCTGGTCAGACCACCACATGACCAATTTCAAGATGACTTTGAAATCAGAGCTGATTGTGCTGTTTCTACATATGGCTCTCACCTTTTGCCTAAAAAGCTCTTCCCCACTGAGTTTTCAGTGAGGAGATTGGCCTTTGGACAGGAGTCTGCTGTCCCCCCACTTGCTGGCATCTGAAATACAGCAAATTCTTCTTTCCATCAACTGTGCCACTTTCTTGACTTTTGAGTGGTGAGCAAGATGGGCTTGACTTTAAGTAACAGTATAAATAACTATGACATTGTTTTTTTTATAGGCTATTGCTAAAAACACATGTACAATGCTTGTGTGACAAATGCATATAATAGATAAAATTTATAGTTTCAAAAATGTTTAGCTATGAATATATCTCTGAGTTTCTTCACAATATCTTATCAGTTTCCTCCTAATGTGAATAACTAGGTAAATATAAAGGAGGCCTAGCACCAAGGAACATGGACTACACCTAAGAAAACGGCTGACTCACTCTGGCACTGAAGGATGGATATTTTGATCATTAATGTTTTCAATTGAAAGTCCTGCAATTAAAAAAGGACAAGATGGGAAAATCTGTACATATTGAAGTTTGGGGAAATCATTTGGGGTTATTTGTGGCTTAATTTAACCTTTACTGACCAAAGTGGCCTGTTTTGTGACCTTTCAGACAGGCATTGCACATCTGCTTTGGTCGCTGAGGAGAGAAATGCATTTGAGGTCAAAATAGAGAAACTGTGGTTCAGACATACAAGGTAATAACAGCTCAAAATAGAGAAACTATGGTTCAGACATACAAGGTAATACTGGGTGGTTATTTTGGATGTGATTTCGGACATGTTCCTGTATGGCTGAGTTTTCTGATCTGTGTTGGACTAAGGGTTGCCACTAGCCATTCTCAAAGCAGTGTCTGCTGGCAGCTGGTAGCTGCTACCCCATGTGTTGAAGGTTTTTTCTTGTAACAATTATGCTTTTAAACAATAAAAGTCTGTAGCAGATGTAAACAGGAAAAAAAGAAAACATGTGTGGTGGCCAATAACTCCTACTATGTATATGCTAATACCACATTAAAAGTTAAAATCTACTTGGGTAATAGACTGGCTATGTCTCCCTAAGGTGCTGGATACAGACAGTGCTTTATTTTCCTAAGGTGCTGGCTTCAGACTAGGTTTTAAATTTATTCTCTTGAATTCTTCTGGGAATGAGATCTGTTTTACCTATTAAAGTTAGTTCGAATGGGGTCTGTTGCACCAAAATACTGGACAAAGGGATAGATGCTTAGCCATACCAGACTCAGATTCAGGACCTAGAACTTGGGAATATTTCTAACTCAGTGTCGATTCCCCAAACTGAGGCAAGACTATGCCCCATTTTAGCAGGAAGTGCCCAGAGTGGCTGTATTCCCAGTTCCCTGAAAGATTTAAGGAAATTTGAAAGACAAGAGAGAACTGAAACCAAGTCCTCCTACACCTGAGTTTTCTGTTACTTTTATTAGTAACCTCTATACCAATATGTTATTTCCTTTCTTGCCCAACACATGTTCTCCTCAACATTGAGAAGCAGCAAAGAAAAGGCGGCATTGAAACTAAGCAGGACCTATGAGACCATCCTGGGCGTGAAAATCTATCTGTCCCAAAGTCTATCTATCTTTCTTGTCATACTAATTACATTTTTTTTTTTCAGCTCCTTGACCCTCTCTCAGTTCCAAAAAGCAGATTCAAACAGTTGCTAGTTAGGGAAAAGAGAGAATGCAGAAACAGAGGTCAAATTAAGAAACAATAGTACAGACTTAGGGAACAGTCCTGATTCCTCCTCAAGGAATATACATAACAAAATCTTTGAATTTTTCTGAAGGAAATAAAGCCCAACCTAGGTCATCATGGTTGTTGTAGTCGTTCAGTCCCTAAGGTGTGTCCCAACTCTTTTCGATCTCATGAACTGCAGCATGCCAGGCTTCCCTGTTCTTCATTATCTCCTGGAGTTTGCTCAAATTGATGTCCATTGAGTCAGTGATGCCGTCCAACCATCTCATCCTCTGCCACTCTCTTCTCCCTTTGCTTTCTGTCTTTACTAGCACCAGTTTTTCCCAATGAGTCAGTGGCCAAAGTACTGGAGTTTCAGCTTTAGCATCAGTTCTTACAATGAGTCTTCAGGGTTGATTCCCTTTAAGTTCACAGGCTTGATATCCTTGCCGTTTCAGTGACTCTCAAGAGTCTTCTCCAGCACCATAATTTGAAAGCATCAGTTCTTCAGCACTCAACCTTCTTTATGGTCCAACTCTCACATCTGTACATGGCTACTGAAAAAACTGTATCTTTGGCTATATGGACCTTTGTCAGCAAAGATCTCTGCTTTTAAATATACTGTCTAGGGTTATCATAGTTTTTCTTCCAAGGAGCAAGTGTCTTTTAATTTCATGGCTGAAGCCACCATCTACAGCGATTTTGGAGCCCCCAAAAATAAAATCTGCCACTGGAATTTCTTTGAACATTACCTTGCTAGCATGTGAAATGAGCTCAATTGTTTGATATTTTGAGTATTCTTTGGCATTGTCTTTCTTCTCCATCTAGATGGAGAATGTAGCTTCAGGTTGAGCACAAAATTTCTAGAACCCCACCCTTGCTGAAATTGTTTATCTCAGGTTGGGATTTGAACCCATACTCTGAGACTCGAACCCAGCCAAAACCCATGGTACCTGATTTCATGACCTAATGAAGCTCAGATTCACCACAGAAAGAATTCAGTGAAAGACAAAGGGATAGGTAAGAAGTGGATTTATTCAGATTCTGAAAGGAGTACACTCCACAGACAGAGTGTGGATAATCACAGAGGGCAAGTATAGCCACAAAATGTGCAATGGTTAGTTTTTTACAGGCTGGCTAACTTCATATGCTAGTGAGTGGAGGGTTATTCCATCTATTGGGGGGAAGGAGTGGAGATTTCCAGGAATTGAGCAACGGCCCACTCCTTGGTCTTTTGACAGTGCCTTGGAACTAATTGTCATGGCCCCTCTGAGTGTCATTTAGCTTGCTGATTGAGGATCAAGGTCTAGTCTTATCTGTCACCTTGGTCCCATTTGATTCTAATTGGTTTATGTTGTGTCCTTGGGCAATGTCATTCTTTCAAAAGTTGTGCCCTGCCACTTTCTTTCCTATTACAGTACCTTACCACCAACCAATCCGAAGAGAGTCACAGACCCCTCTCCCAATTTTTGCCGATAAAAAATTTCCCCCAAAACTGTGAGATAGTTTGGGGATCTTAAGCATGAAACTCCTGTTCCTATTGCTTGGCCATGCATACATCTTTCTCTGCTCCATACTCTGACATTTCAGTTTCTTTGGCCAATGTGTGCATCAGGCATGGATTTGTGTTTTGTAACAATGCTGGTATATGACTCCTTTTCAGTAGCTCTTGATCTTTCAATCTACAGACCTTGGCAGAGAGTTCCTAAAACCTTGGAATTTCCTAAGTGTTGAAAGCAATCAAGATACCTTTTTCTAGTTATTGAAATTTTAGAAAGCCCTATATAACCTAAAAATGGGCACTGATCGTCGGTGAACACAATTATGTGATTGAAGGGTTGGAACTTTCAGTCTTTCCCTTGACATCCAGGGAGAGAATAGAGACTAAAGTTAAATTGAACCTATAGTCAATGATTTGATCAATTTGCCTCTGTACTGAAACCTCCATAGAAACCCAAAAGGATGGTTTATAGAGAGCTTTTGATTTGGTGAACACATTGAGATACAGGAGAGTAGCATACTTAGATGGAGAAGGCGATGGCACCCCACTCCAGTACTCTTGCTGGAAAATCCCATAGCCGGAGGAGCCTGGAGGGCTGCAGTGCATGCATTCACGAAGAGTCGGACATGACTGAGTGACTTCACTTTCACTTTTCACTTTCATGCATTGGAGAAGGAAATGGCAACCCACTCCAGTGTTCTTGCCTGGAGAATCCCAGGGACGGGGAAGCCTGGTGGGCTGCCATCTATGGGGTCACACGGAGTCGGACACAACTGAAGTGACTTAGCAGCAGCAGCAGCATATTTAGGGTGGTATGGAAGAACCAACACCTTACCACATGTCTTACCTGATCCATCTGGCTGTTACTATCTTTTTATAGTAGGTGACCTAATAAGTACCTGTTTCTCTCAGATCTGTGAGCTACTCTAGAAATTTAATCAAATCTAAGAAGAAGGTCAAAGCTTTGGGTTTTCTAGTAGACATGTATGGATGTGAGAGTTGGACTATAAAGAAAGCTGAGCATCGAAGAATTGATGCTTTTGAATTGTGGTGCTGGAGAAGATTCTTGAGAGTCCCTTGGACTGCAAGGAGATCCAACCAGTCCATCCTAAAGGAAATCAGTCCTGAATGTTCATTGGAAGGACTGATGTTGAAGGTGAAGCTCCAATATTTTGGCTACCTGATGCGGAGAACTGACTCATTTGAAAAGAGCCTGATGCTGGGCAAGATTGAAGGAGGGAGGAGAAGGGCTGACAGAGGACTCAATGGACATAAGTTTGAGTAAGCTCCGGGAGTTGGTGATGGACAGGGAGGCCTGGCGTACTGCAGTCCATGGGGTTGCAAAGAGTCAGACACGACTGAGAGACTGAACTGAATTGAACTGAACTGAACTGAAGAAGGTCATAGGAACTTCCAGTCTATTGTGACTGATAAGTTTGATTGCCTCCACCACAAAACTTGTAGGTCTTGAAACTGAGTGGGATTCTGTTGGAATCACGGGCATGGAGGCCTTTCTGCTCCCGAATTTCTTGAAGGCAAGATTCCAGCCATTATGACTTTCCTTGAGATCCAAAGCTTGGATTTGAACAGTTGCTAATCAAGGGAGGGGCAGCCAAGAAATCACTGGATACAAGATTAAAGAGACCAGAGAAGCTCATCAAGATCCTTGTTCAGTCGGGCACACCTTTCCTACTCTTTGCAACCCCGTCTGTTGCAGCCTACAACAACATAGACCAGATATGTCCACAACATAGACCAGAACCTGCCCCATGACTCAAGGGTGCAGCAAACTGTGCCTTGATTGTCTTAGTAAGCATGCCAAAGGGACATTCTTAGGGCAGGGCATGCTCTCTGCTCCACTTCACTGCCTACCCCTGTGTCCATATCCATGGAAACAAAGTAAGATATTCCTGATCAACAGCAGAGCCTTGGCTAATCAAACTCCCCAATATAGCTATTCCCTAATGATCTCATGTGGCTTCTGCCAATAGGAGCCATTTTGTCTTCCTGCCATAGAGAGCAGGAAGGCCCCTTGACTCCCTGCTTGCCAAATTATATGTGTCTGTCTTTTCATTACATGCTCACCCCCATTTCAGGTCTTTCTCACCCACTGTGCTGGACGCATCATGCATGGACTACAACATGTCAGGTTTCCCTGAACTTCACCGTGTCCCAGAGTTTGCTCAAACTCATGTCCATTGAGTCAGTGATGTCATTCAACCGTTTCATGCTCTGTCTTTCCCTTCTTTTCAAGTCTTAAACCTTTCCCAGCATCAGCGTTTTTTCTATTGAATCAGCTCTTCGCATTAGATGGCCAAAGTATTGGAGCTTCAGGGTCAGCATCCTTTGAATATTCAGGGTTGATTTCCTTTAGGATTGATTGGTTTGATCTCCCTGAAGTCCAAAGACTCTCAGGAGTCTTTGCCAACACCACAGTTCAAAAGAATCAATTCTTCAGCACTTAGCCTTCTTTATGGTCCAGCTCTCATATCCATACATGACTGCTGGAAAAACCATAGCCTTGACTATACAGACCTTTGTCAGCAAAGTAATGTCTCTGCTTTTTAATATGCTGTTTAGGTTTGTCATAGCTTTTCTTCAAAGGATCAAGCATCTTTTAATTTTATGCATGCAACAATCCTCCACAGTGATTTTGGAACCCAAGAAAATAAAGTCTGTCACTGTTTCCATTGTTTCCCCATCTATTTGCTATGAAGTGATGGGATTGGATACTATGATCTTTATTTTTTGAATGTAGAGTTTTAAGCCAGCTTTCTCACTCTCTTCTTTCACTTTCATCAAGAAGCTCTTTAGTTCCTCTTTGCTTTCTGCCATAAGTGTGGTGTCATCTGCATAACTGAGGTTATTGATATTTCTTCTGGCAATCTTGATTACAGCTTGAACTTCATTCAGCCTGGCATTTCACATGATGTACTCTGAATACAAGTTAAATAAGCAGGGTGACAATATACAGCCTTGATGTACTTCTTTTCCAATTTGGAACCAGTCCATTTCTTCATGTCCAGTTCTAGCTGTTGTTTCTTGACCTACATACAGGTTTCTCAGGAGGCAGTTAAGGTGATCTGGTATCACCATCTCTTGAAAAATTTTCCACAGTTTGTTGTGATCCACACAAAGGCTTTAGCATAGTCCATGAAGCAGAAGTAGATATTTTTCTGGAATTCTCTTGCTTTTTCTATGATTTAATGTGTTGACAATTTGATCTGTGATTCTTCTGTCTTCTCTAAATCTAGTTTGTACACCTTAAAATTCTCAGTTCATGTACTTTTGGAGCTCAGCTTGAAGGATTTTTACTATTACCTTGCTAGTATGTGAAATGAGTGCAATTTTGCAGTAGTTTGAACATTCTTTGGCATTGCCTTTCATTGGTATTGGAATGAAAAATGACCTTTTCCAGTCTTGTGGCCACTGCTGAGTTTTCCAAATTTGCTGACATATTGAATGCAGCCCTTTCACAGCATCATCTTTTAGAATTTGAAGTAGCTCAGCCAGAATTCCATCACTCCCACTGGTTTTGTTCATAGTGATGCTTCCTAAGGTCCAGTTGACTTCACCCTCCAGGATATCTGACTCTAGGTGAATGATCACACCTTCATGATTATCTGGGTCATTAAGCTATTTTTTGTATAGTTCTTCTGTGTATTCTTGCCACCTTTTCTGAATACCTTCTGTTTCTTCTAGATCCTTACTGCTTCTGCCATTTATTTTGCCCATCTTTGCATGAAATTGTCCTTTGAAATCTCTAATTTTCTTGAAGAGATCACTAGTCTTTTCTATTCTATTGCTTTTCTTTATTTCTTTGCATTGTTCACTTAGGAAAGCTTTCTCATCTCTCCTTGCCATCTTTGGAACTCTGCCTTCAGATGGATATGTCTTTAGGAAGCTGAAAACATGAAACATGAGAAGAAATTAAGGGAGTAAATCATACTCACACTTTAATATTCCCAAAGACTCCACATTTGACCCACTGTTATAAAATCCACATCAAGGTCTCTGAGTTGAGACAGATTCTGAAGACAGAAGCCCAATATGTCTCCCTTTGCCTGGAAAAGCTGTCCTTTTCTATTCACCCAAAGCTCTGTCTTTGAGATTTCTTCACCAGTGTTCTGAGAGGCTGAGCTTTTAGTAACAGTCTGAACACTTAACCTGGGGAATCTGATGTTATCTCCAGATATATGGTGTCAGAAATGGGCTGAGTTATAAGATGCCCAGATGGCCAAAAGTGTTATTTATTAGATGTATGGAAAACCCCCTACCTCNATCACAGAAGCTTTCTCTGAGAATAAAAAGATAGGAAAGATTTCTTGATTTGTTTTATGAGGCAAAAAATCTCTCAATACCAATACTTGACAAAGAAATTTTAAAAACAGAAAAACATTATAAATAAAATATTAGGAAATTGGATCCACATAATACATTATAAGTAAGTTACATAAACAAAATTTTGTTTTACCTTTTGAGAATTTATGTGTGACTCAAAACATTAAAAATAGAAAAGATATAAAACATTTTGTCATCTCAAGCTCTTAATGAATTCAATAGTCATCCATAATAAAAATGATAATAGAAATTTAATAACTTTGAAAGAAAGTGTTCTTAATCTGAAAAAAATCATCCATGATATACTTAGAGCAATTACCATACCTAATATTGTTGTTTTTCAGTTACTCTGTTGTGTCTGACTCTTTGCGACTGCATGGACTGCAGCCCTCCAGGCTTCCCTGTCCTTGACTATTTCCAGGAGTTTGCTCAAACTCATGTCCATTGAATCAATGATGACATTCAACCATCTCATCCTCTGTCGCCTCCTTCTCCTCTTGCCCTCAATCTTTCCCAGCATCAGGGTCTTTTCCAAAGAGTTGACTCTCTACATCAGGTGGCCAAAGAATGGAACTTCATCTTCAGCATCAGTCCTTCCAATGAATTTCAGGGTTGATACCTAATATTAATTATTGGAATATTCTTATCCAGTAAAAGTAAAAAGGTGGGAATGTCATCTGTCAATTCTATGCACTGGTTCAGAGTCAATGCCATTGGACAAGAAAATGCAATAAAAGGTAGCAAGAGGACTGAAAAAAATTGAGAATTTCCATATTTGGAGCTATTATGAAAGTATGAATAGAAAATCCAAAAGGATTTACAGATAAAATATTATATTTAAAAAGTTAATTTAGCATGCATACTGGAAGTAAGGACAAAATATTTTAACATATTTCCATATATTAGCAAAAATCAAACTAACACCTACACATGCACAAAATCTCTTATATAAAAAAAGAGTTGAAGAGCTCTTGTATTGCAAGACTTAAGATTTAGTTTTGAAAGTCTTTCATCTACAGGTCATAGTTAAAGTCATGAGTAAATTAACATTTTCCAAAGTAAGGAAACTTAAGGAAAACAATACAAGTCCAAAAAAACCACCTTTAAGAGATGATGACTTGATGGAAGGAGGAGAAATAAGAGGAGTGAAGAAAACAGAGAAAAGCTATAAAAAAGATATGAAAAAGCTGTTACAAGACATCAGGAAGCAAACTAATATCAGAATTTTTAAGCAAGTAAAATTCTAGCTCAGTTTTTAAAAGAAGAAACAAGATTGTTGTGCTCATATACCTGAAATATCCAGAGGTAGGTCGGCCTCCAGATCTGCTCTTTGGATCTGTCTATCTTGTTCTATTTCTGAACTTCATTCCTGGTCCAGCTTTAACTACACAACAAAATTCTACAGTAACTTTGAGCTTAGAATGAATTATACCATCCAGATGAAGAGTCCTTCTTTTTTCAACCACTGAATATAAACTATAGACTTCAGTTAGGTTAGAGCACCAATTATTACAACTAAGTGATGAGAGGAGAGGTGACATGCTGTATATTATCTTAGACCTAAGCCCTTATCTGGTGTCTGTTTACTATCCAGGGACATTTGGAAAGGTTTGAAGATCTATTTGGTTATTATAATTGGGGAGAAATACTGGCATCTAATGACAGAGGCCAGTTCAGTTCAGTTCAGTCACGCAGTCGTGTCCAACTCTTTGTGACCCCATGGACTGCAGCACTCCAGGCCTCCCTGTCCATCACCAACTCCCAGAGTCCACCCAAACCCATGTCCATCAAGTCACTGATGCCATCCAACCATCTCATCCTCTGTCGTCCCCATCTCCACCTGCCTTCAATCTTTCCCAGCATCAGGGTCTTTTCCAATGAGTCAGTTCACATCAGGTGGCCAAAGTATTGGAGTTTCCACTTCACCATCAGTCCTTCCAATGCTGCAAAACTCCTACAAGTGCTTTGAACAACTTTCCATAACAAAGAATTATTCCACCCAAAGTATCAGTAGTCCAGAGCTTGAAAAATCTTTGACAGGATGTTCTTAAAATTAAATGTGCATTCAAATAACCTAAAAGGCTTATGAAAACACAGCATTATATTTCCCATTCCAGGATTTTTTTTTTTTCAATAGGTTTAGACTTGAGCTTGAAAATTTCTTCTTCTAACAAGCTCACAAGTACTACTGCTACTGCTGTTTCATAGTCCACACCCTCAAGAAACACAGACTAATCAGGGTCCTGGCCTTAGCTGAGGGTGCAGTGAAGCATAGAGCAGCATGCCTACCCTGTAAGATGAGGTGGTGTTTAATGCAAGCTGGAGAAATAACCAGATGAACTAATGGATCAGAGGAAAAAAAAAATATGTCATTTGAAAAGTCATTTCCTACCCTGCCCAAATCTTGACATCTGTATTGCCCTAGCATGATGGGGTGGCAGAACTGTTTCCAGTAACCCTGGCTGGTCCAAAACTTTCACTTGCTCTAACTTCCCTTCCTAAATCCTACAAAAAATATACTCAGAATCTCTTCTCTCCTTTCCTGTTGTATTTATTAAATAAGCTTATATTTTTAAGTGAAGTTTCTAGAAAATTGTAAAATAAGCAAAAGGATGAACAAACATAAGTAAAAGTCAAAAATATGACTCAATATCAAAGGTATCACAGATATCAAAGATAGCACAGATATCAAAGTCCCTGAGAGCAATAAAAAACCTCTTGATCCTTTCCTTAAATATTTAGCAACCATATGGACCATTACCTCCTCACCTATTTCAACTCACATTGAGAAATATGATCCTTTTCTGACAAATAAATCTTTACATAGTTTACATGCAAACTACACTTACTGTATGGGCACAAGTGATTTTCTCCAGAGGAGTTCAGGGCAGAAACAAGGAAAGCATGTTATTCTTGGCTATGTGGAAATATTTTAGTAAGAGGAAGGTATAGAATATCAACTAAAGAGGGGGGAAAAAAAGAAGGAAAGGTAATTTGGGGGAAAGGGATTTGAGACAATTATATCAACACAGATTATGTTACTAAATAAATACATAGGCAAGTTAAAGATCTTACCTAGAACCCACCTAGAATATGCCCCGCTCTAAAGAAGCCTATAAGTAGAAGGAAAAGAGAAACAAAAAGAACTGCAGTGTTGTGGATTCAGAATACTGTGGACCTGAGCATGACATCAGTCAAAGGAGGACTATTTCCACTGTACCATTAAGGAAGGCTTCCTGGAGAAAGAAAGTTCTTTGCTGACCCTCATGGTTAGAAAATCAGCCAGGCAGAGACAGAGAAATTATGTTAAAAATGCTCAGCATCTCTGAAAATATAATTACTTGGCATAATTATAGCTGGCTTACTTTGACAAATGGTATTACAGCAGAAAGGACATCTTTTTTGGGTGTTAGTTCTAAAAGGTCTTGTAGGTCTTCATAGAACCGTTCAACGTCAGCTTCTTCAGCGTTACTGGTTGGGGCATAGACTTGGATTACTGTGATATTGAATGGTTTGCCTGTGATATTGAATGATAAACAGAGATCATTCTGTCGTTTTTGAGATTGCATCCAAGTACTGCATTTCAGACTCTTTTGTTGACCATGATGGCTACTCCATTTCTTCTGAGGGATTCCTGCCCGCAGTAGTAGATATAATGGTCATCTGAGTTAAATTCACCCATTCTAGTCCATTGTAGCTCGTGGATTCCTAGAATGTCGATGTTTACTCTTGCCAAATCTTGTCTGACCACTTCCAATTTGCCTTGATTCATGGACCTGACATTCCAGGTTCCTATGCAATATTGCTCTTTACAGCATCAGACCTTGCTTCTATCACCAGTCACATCCACAGCTGGGTATTGTTTTTGCTTTGGCTCCATCCCTTCATTCTTTCTGGAGTTATTTCTCCACTGATCTCCAGTAGCATGTTGGGCACCTACTGACCTGGGGAGTTCCTCTTTCAGTATCCTATCATTTTGCCTTTTCTTCATATGGTTCTCAAGGCAAGAATATTGAAGTGGTTTGCCATTCCTTCTCCAGTGGACTACATTCTGTCAGACCTCTCCACCATGACCCGCCCATCTTGGGTTGCCCCGCGGGCATGGCTTAGTTTCATTGAGTTAGACAATGCTGTGGTCCTAGTGTGATTAGATTGACTAGTTTTCTGTGAGTATGGTTTCAGTGTGTCTGCCCTTTGTTGCCCTCTTGCAACACCTACCATCTTACTTGGGTTTCTCTTACCTTGGGCATGGGGTATCAGTTGTGTGGATCACAATCAACTGTGGAAAATTCTGAAAGAGATGGGAATACCAAACCACTTGACCTGGCTCTTGAGAAACCTATATGCAGGTTAGGAAGCAACAGTTAGAACTGGACTTGGAACAACAGACTGGTTCCAAATAGGAAAAGGAGTACATCAAGGCTGTATATTGTCACCCTGCCTACTTAATTTCTATGTAGAGTACATCATGAGAAACGCTGGACTGCAAGAAACACAAGCTGGAATCAAGATTGCTGGGAGAAATATTAGTTACCTCAGATATGCAGATGACACCACCTTTACGACAGAAAGTGAAGAGGAGCTATAAAGCCTCTTGATGAAAGTGAAAGAGGAGAGTGAAAAAGTTGGCTTAAGGCTCAACATTCAGAAAACTAAGATCATGGCATCTGGTCCCATCACTTCATGGGAAATAGATGCGGAAACAGTGCAAACAGTGTCAGACTTTATTTTGGGGGGCTCCAAAATCACTGTAGATGGTGACTGCAGCCATGAAATTAAAAGACGTTTACTCCTTGGAAGAAAAGTTATGACCAACCTAGATAGCATATTCAAAAGCAGAGATATTACTTTGCCAACTTAGGTCCGTCTAGTCAAGGCTATGGTTTTTCCAATGGTCATGTATGGATGTGAGAGTTGGACTGTGAAGAAGGCTGAGCACCGAAGAATTGATGCTTTTGAACTGTGGTGTTGGAGAAGACTCTTGAGAGTCCCTTGGACTGTAAGGAGACCCAACCAGTCCATTCTGAAGGAGATCAGCCCTGGGATTCTTTGGAAGGAATGATGCTAAAGCTGAAACTCCAATACTTTGGTCACTTCATGCGAAGAGTTGACTCATTGGAAAAGACTCTGATGCTGGGAGGGATTGGAGGCAGGAGGAGAAGGCAGAGGATGAGATGGCTGGATGGCATCACTGACTCGATGGACGTGAGTCTGAGTGAACTCCGGGAGTTGGTGATGGACAGGGAGGCCTGTCATGCTGCGACTCATGGGGTCCGCAAAGAGTCGGACACGACTGAGTGACTGAACTGAACTGATAACAGCAGAAACAGAAAAAAACATTTTCAAATAAGAAGCAAAAGAGATGTCACCATAAAAGTTGTGTACATCATTTCATTTATTACAAGGTACATTCTTTCCCACATCTCACATCCAAAAAATCTGAGCAGATCCTAATATTAATATTGTCTTATAATATATGAACAACTTTAATTCTGTTTCTGATCTTACAATCTACAGGAATTTTTATTTGATCAGATGATTATTTGATGAAATATGATGAAATTGACTACTGGCTGACCACTTGAGTTTCTGGGTTCCTGGGTACTTATTCCAAATGATAAAGGAGACGGTGAGGGGCTCACAAGATAGTCTGATATGACCTGTTAAGAGCACAAGCAAAAAATCACTCTGCATAAGAGATATTTCACACCATGTTCATAGCCAGCACTATTCACAAGAGCCAAAAGGTGGAATCAAACCATCTGTCCATAGGCAAATTAATTTATAATCTAAAATGTATTACACAATCTTAAGAAGGAAAGAAATTCTAATATGTGCCACCACATGAATGAATTATGAGGACATAATGGTAATTGAAATAAGCCAGTCCCCAAAAAATACACTGATGATTCCACTTTTAAGAGGTTCAAAATTCATACAGAGATTAATATAGAGAGACACTAGAACAGTGGTAGCTAGGGCATGAGAAGTGTAGTTAAACTGGCGTAGACATTAAGTTTTTCAAGATGAAAAGAGTTCTAGGTTTTGGTTGCACAAAGCATTAATGTATTTAATACTACTAAACTGTACATTTAGAAATGACTAATGTGGTAAATTTTATGTCATGCATATTTTACCATATTAAAAAAAATACATTTACACAAAGATGGGAGTTGGAAAGAAATGGGAAAGGGTCTGGTGGAAATATTGAAGCTAAAGTGATAGATAAAATGGAGGGAAAGAGTGAGAAAATGGACAGAAAAATAAAACTGAATGAAGAACTCACCAGCGCCTCCAAAACCATAATGCAAGACAGATCAAAAGGATGAGGGAGGGCACTATTATTGCCACAAATATCAGGCCAGTGGAGGTGGGGCGTCCTGGCAATTGAGAGAGGACACAGGGATATCTTTAAACCCATCCTCTGTTTCTCTTGGCCTTCTTGCCCACTTGAGTGTCAGTAACTCCACTACCCGCTTCTGACACATGGGCATCTCTGGTTCCCTCTCTCATATTCCTGGAAGGCTTATACTCACAGCCACAATTTTTGTCTGTCTCTCATCCCATCTCATCTAGTCTACATTCTTCTTTCTTACCTATTCTATACCTTAGATTAGCTAATTTTCTCTCACACTGTTGTCCCAGAAATAAATCTCAACCTGACTCTCCATCTCTGTCTCAATGTCTCTCTCTATTTTCTCTCCCACTCTCTCCCTCCCTCTCTCATTCTTTAAATCCCTCACCTTATTCAGGCCTTCCCTCTGTACTTGAACCACCTCCTCCCGTCCCCAGATGGGCCCCAGTTCCTTCTCACCCCAGTACAGGATGACATCCTGGTCTCCTAGACTGCTGTGCTTCACTCGGCAACTCAGGCCAGCCGCCTCCCCAGCCGCCACATTCAGGGTTACTTGGAGATACCAAGTCCAGTCTGCATTGGGCATGATGTCTCCTTGCTGAGTGCCAGGCTGCTCCTGCTCGCCCCTCATCCACATCACCCACACAGGTTTTGGGTAGAATCCTGAGACGTGGCAGACCAGCAGTAGGCGGCCAGGCCCAGGAGTGGGGCCACTGGACAGCCAGGCCTCAGGCTTCACTGGGGTAAGAGGGAGCAGTAAGAATGTCAGATTATGACTCTAATCCAGAGCATGGGGACTCGGAAAGTCACAAGTTTGGATAGTGACCTCTTCCACTTCTTCGGAAACCAAATAATTTAATAATTAAAACACTCTCCTTTTCGGTATCTCCTACTTTTGAATTTAAAGAAGATGATGAAAGGTGAAACAGAAAAGTCTTGGGGAGAGAACAGGACTAACCTTGCCTCTGCAGTTCTGCTTTCCCTGCATCAAGGACACTCAGGAGATATCGAGGGCAGGTTTCTAAGAGGAGCTTAGCTATAGTATCACAGAGAGCTTGGTACTGAATGATGAGTTCACAGAAACGCTGGGCCTTGCTGCCGCCCTCTGGGGCAGGTGCACATGAATCATTCTTGATGCTCACGAAATCCAATCCTCCGAAAGCTCCCTTTAAGAAGCTTCCTATGGCCTTCCCAGGATGCAGCTCACAACCTGCTATGCCCTGGATCACAAAGGGGTCTGGTTAGAAAGAAAACAGAGACAAAGTTATTTTTAAAAGCACACAAGAAGGAAAGAGATGGGAAAAGGACATGGGACTTTGGGTTTTGATGGAAAGGTCTGAGATGCAAAATGACTAAAAAAAAAAAATAATGCCATATTCAGAGACTTTTCAGAAAAAAAAGGAACATTTGGGAGAGTTACACATGTTGTAAATGGTGGAGACGTGCTCTTATAAGGAATAGGGTGGTCAAGAGGGGAGTCAGAAGTACAGCATTCCAGCCTGAAGGGGAGAATTACACTGAGAGAAGGGATCAGGCATAAGGTACTTGAGGAGACAGATTGGAGGGATTCATTCACTCAGGAACAGGGTAGGTAAAGTGAGGACTTGTTGCTTGGGGTTTGAGAAAAACAAGTTATGCACAAACAAACCAGGAGATGTTCACAAAGGAGGAATTTCATCTATGGCACAAGAGTTCAAAGAACAGGAAAAATCTGGGATACCAGGTGGAGGTATGGAGTTAGAGAGGTATATACATGCAGAGAGCATCCCCAGTTCAGAGAACTGTACTCACATTCCAACTGGAATTCACTGACATGGTCCTGCACTTCTCTAATAAATCCAATGTGGTAGACTCTAAATAGTTCCTCCAGCTCAGTCACCTCCTCATCACTGAAGTTGCCCTTCGACCAGGGCTTCAGGAAGATGGTAGTGCCTGAGTCACTGTCCCAGCCATAAATCTGCAAATTGTCCAACCAGCCTGAGCCTTGATTTTGAGCCCAAGTGCTGTTGGCAAATGTCGAAATCTGGATGACATGAAAGGAGGTTGGCCCCTGGAATACTGCGGTGGTAGAAGGATAAGAAAAGTGAGGCAAAAGAGAATTAGGATAGAATGAAAAAGAATCCAGAGTATGAACAATACAGAGCCTGAAACAGTTCCCTGCCCCAAGGCTTCTGGCTCTATTTCCAACCTCCAAAATGCAGGAGAGAGCCGGAGATAGAGAGCCCAGGCCCTTAGTGGTAGGTGCAGCATCTTTTTATCCAGAAGCCCTGCACCTGGTGCTGGAAACAGCCAGAGTTACTCTTACCATCCTCATTGTCACCACCCGGCACAATAACTGCTAGCAATAGGAGTGGCAGAAGCAGCATTTCAATGGGAAGTAGAGCTTCTGACTCTCAGAATTGGTATTTGATCTCCAATTTCAGCAAACCTTTTTCTCAGTAGTTTATAGTGACTTCCTCTCTCCCTCAACTGACAAATCTCTTCTGCACACACATTGCTCATCACCGAAAAACTGTGCTTCCCACGGCTCTGGGCTTTTACTCGGTCTCTCATTTCCTCTCCAGCTCATGACTTGTAGATTTTGTTTTAATGTCTCTTGTCCAGATGATCTCCTTGATCTCAGTTTCCTTCATATTTATTACCTTGGAAAAGTTACCATGCAGTGTTGAAAGGTTATTTCACCTCCCTGATCCTTTATTTTCACATCTGTTAAACAGAAAAATAATATTAAACAACTGACCAGCCTCCATTCTGTTTTTTTAATGTTTTTTATTTATGGCTGTGCTGAGTTTTCTTTGTGACATGCAGGCTTTCTCCACTTGTGGTGAGTGGAGTCTACTCTCTAGTCGCAGTACACAGGTTTCTCATTGCTGTGGCTTCTCCTGTTGCTGAGCACAGGCTCTTTGGCTTGTGGGCTTCAGTAGTTATGCATCAGAGGCTCTAGATCATGAGCTCAGTAGTTGTGACATGTGTGCTTAGTTGCTCCAGAACATGTGGGATCTTCACAGATCAGGGATGGAACCTGTGTCCCCTGCATTGGCAGGCAGATTCTTAACCACCGGACCACCCAGGGAAGTCCCCAGTCTTTTTAAATCTAGAATTCCTTTGGTTTACCCACCCAACCTGAACTCTGTGTTCATGGCCACTCTCCTCTAGCACTTTGCCATTACCTCTTCCCAGTGTTCTCAATGGCCCCTCTTTTTTATATCACCCCTCTTGCCTCATCTCTCTAATCTCACATTCTCCTTACTATATGTGTGTGTGTATGTGTTTGTGTGTGTGTGTGTGTGTATTGACAATCATTTACATGTAGGAAAATCATTTAAAACTCTTCTTTATCATCTTTGATTCTGGAAACCAAGTCTCAGTCCCTGGTTTGGGAAGATTCCCTAGAAGAGGAAATGGCAACCCACTCCAGTATTCTTGCTTGGAGAATCGCATGAACGGAGGAGCTTGGTGGGCTACAGTACATACGGTTGCAAAGAGTCAGACACGACTGAAACAACTGAGCACAAGTACATCAAAAATATACCTATAAATTGAATAATTGTCATAGAGCATCTGCTGAACACTAACAGACACTTAAAACAAAAATCCCCTCACAACCAGGAAAGATGAAAAAAAGAAAAGAGTAATCAAAAAAGTGACCAGCAACCTTGATGGAATGCTGAATATGAATATGAAGGGAGGTCCCTACACTCAGAAAAAGAAAAAAAACCCTCAAGGTTGGAAAAATCAACTGGGACAGAAAAGGATCAAAGAACACAGTGGATGATCTGTGCACAGCGGACAAATAAGTTAAACTTCACACATGCTCTACACCACACCTCTGCACATTCCAGCCTGAATCATGAGTTGTCTGTTGCAAAGAGGGACCGGTTGCTAGAAAGTGGGGTTGGGAGTATAGATAGACCCAGGGAGGGGACAGATACTAGCTAAAAAAGACAGCCAGGGGGGACGGGACTAAGAAGCTCCACAACTGGGAAAGTCTGTGAAAAAAGCGCTGGATGCCAGAGAAGCACGATATCATTGTTGAATGGTGCACTAGGAATATAACTGCCATTATAACCCCTTCTACCACCTGCCAATCTCTTTGGCATCCATGGGTGCTGAGAGGGGCTTCCTTCTGAGTGGGCCTTGCCCACCCCACAGGCCAGGGTCTCCAGTGGCTGTGAGGGCTCTAGAGGTCTGAGCACCACCCATTCCAAAGCCTTCTTGGGAATCAATCATGGGCATTTCCTGAGAAAAGAATCCACTGATACTGGCAGGGACTGAGTGCTAAAACACGGGGTTGAGAGAACTGATTGAGGAAGAGGAACACTGTTTGCTGCGTGGATACAGCAGAGGCAACAGGAGGGTAGGGAGGCTAAAAATGCCCCTAGAGGAAGCGAGGTCTGCCTGGAAAGAGATGTACCACTGTAGAGAGGCACACAGGGAGGGCAGTGCTGGCACCATCCCCACATGCCAGCTCCTATCTCCATGGGCATTGGGAGGGACTTCTACCAGAGCAAGCCACCACAGGTGGTTACAATCCTGTCTGAGTGAGTAATTTTGCCCCAAGCAGCTGCTGCTTTCCCTCCCTCTCTCCTGGACAGGGAACAAGTGTCTGAGGACAGTAGACATGCAGAAATGGAGTCAAAACCCAAGCTTAGCCACATGGGCAGTGTGACTTAGAAGAGGAGTGGAAATCTTTCTGTACAGTTTCACAAGCCACATACAAAATCCCTGAGATAAGCGAGGTAAATCCTGTATGTGTGGAATACCTGAATAGATGTGAGTATTCCTACAACTGAAAGCAGTCTAGCCTTCATAGCAGTGGACATAGGGAGCAAATACATGCAGGAATTGGGCCAGATCAGAGTCTGAACTGGCCCCACAGTGCCCACAGCAGGTCCAGAGAACCACCTAAAGGCATTGAAAAGATTTCTGGGGAGGCAGCAGCTGATTTTGGACCACTGTGGGAGCAAGATCCCTGACAGCATGAATTCGCAGGAATTCCCAGGAAAACACTCTTATTAGTGGTACTCTTTTTTGTATTTGTTTCATTTTTTGTTCACTTGTTGCTGTTGTTGCTTTTATTGTTTTTATCTTTTATTCTTTTTATTTTAATATATATATGTTTTCTTATTTTTATTTAACCTTTTTTTTTTTAATTTTTACTTTGTTGGATTTTTTTTCCTGTTTTTCCTGCCAATATCACAGATGAAAATACAGACAAAAATTCTCAACAAAATACTAGCAAACTCAATTCAGTAATATATTAAAAGTATCAGACACCATGATCAAGTAAAATTTATGTCAGGGATGCATGGATTTTTCAATACACAAAATCAATCAATGTGATAAACTGTATTAACAAGTTGAAGAATAAAAACCATATGATCCTCTAAATAGACACATAAAAAAGTTTCAACAAAATTCAATACACATTTATGATTAAAAAAAAAAAATCTCTCCAGAAAATGAGGATAAGAGGAAACTACATCAACATAATAAAGTCCATATGTGACAAATCCACACCAAATATTATTCTCAATGGTGAAAAACCAAAAACATTTCCTCTAAGATCAGGAATAAGACAAGGGCGTTCACTCTCACCATTATTATTCAACGTAGTCATGGAAGTCCTAGTCATGGCAATCAGAGAGGAAAAAGAAATAAAAGGAATCTAAACTGGAAAAGATGAAGTAGAAGAGCCATCGTTTGTAGATGACAAAATACTGTACATGGAAAAACCTAGATTCCACCAGAAAACCACTAGGGTTAATCACTGAAGTTACTAATGTTGCAGGATACAAAATAAACACACAGAAATCTCTTGCATTCCTATATGCTAATAACAAAGGATCAGAAAAAAAAAAAGTTAAGGAAACAATTTCATTCACCACTGCAAAAAAAAAAAAAGAATGAAAATCCTAGGACTAAACCTACCTAAGGAAGTAAAAGACCTGTATGCAAAAAACTACAATACACTGATGAAAAAAATCAAGACAATACTAAGAGATGGAGAGATATATGATGTGCTTGGATTAGAAGAATCAATATTGTGAAAATGACTATACTACCCAAAACAATCCACAGATTTAATATAATCCTTATCAAATTACCAGTGGCATTTTTCACAGAGTGGACCAAAATGTTTTCAATTTGTACAGAAACACAAAAAAACCTGAATAGCCAAACAATCTTGAGAAACAAACAAAAAAAAGGAAACGAAGAATCAGGCTTCCCAACTTCAGGTACTATAAAGTTACAGTAAACAAGATAGTATGACACTGGTACTAAAACAGAAATATATATCAATGAAATGGATAGAAAGCCCAGAAATAAACTATGCACCTATGGTCACTTAATCTATGACCAAAAAAGGCAAGAATATACAATGGAAAAAAGATAGTCTCTTAGTTAAGTGGTGTTGGGAAAACTAAATAACTACTTGTAAAAGAATGAAATATAACACTTCTTAATACCATACATAAAGATAAACTCAAAATGGATTAAAGACCTAAATGCAAAGCCAGAAACTATAAAATTCTTAGAGGAAAACATAGGCAGAACGGTCTCAGACATAAATCACAGCAAGATCTTTGACCCACCTCCTAGAGTAATGGAAATAAAAGCAAAAATAAATAAATAGGACCTAATTAAACTTAAAAGTTTTTGCACAACAAAGGAAACTATAAACAAGATAAAAAGACAACTGTAAGAATGGGAGAAAATAATTGCAGATGGAGTAACTGACAAAGGATTAATCTTCAAAATATAAAAGCAGCTTATGCAGCTCAATATCAGAAAAACAAACAACCCAATCAAAAACTGGGCAGAAGGCCTAAACAGGCATTTCTCCAAAGAAGATAAACTGATGGCCAACAAAAACATGAAAAAAATTCTCAATGTTGCTCATTATTAGAGAAATGCAAATCAGTAGTACAATGAGGTATCACCTCAAACTGATCAGGATGGCCATCATCAAAGAAATCTACAAACAATAGATCCTAGAAAGGATGTGGAGAAAAGGGACCCTCTTGCACTGTTGGTGGGAATGTAAATTGATACAGCCACTATGGAGAACAGTATGGAGATTCTTAAAAAAACAAAAAACAAAAAAACTAGGAACTACCATATGATCCAGCAATTCTACTACTGGACTACTGGGCATATACCCTGAGAAAACCATAATTTAAAAAAGACGCATGTACCCCACTGTTTATTGCAGCACTATTTACAATAGCCAGGACATGGAAGCAACCTAAATGCAGTTGAACTGAGCCTATTATATAGACCAAAGTAAGTCAGAAAAAGAAAAACAAATATCATATATTAATACATATATATGGATTCTAGAAAAATGGGACTTATGAACCAATTTGCAGGGCAGGAATAGAGACCCACACATAGAGAACAGACTTATGGAAACAGCAGGGGAAGGACAGGGTGGGATGAACTGAGAGAGTAGGACTGAAGCATATATATATCACTGTATGTAAAATAGATAGCTAGTGGAAAGATGCTGCATAACACAGGGAGCTCACCCAGTGCTTTCTGACAACCCTGAGGGGGTGGAATAGGGGATGGGGTGGGAGGGCATATATGTATACTTATAACTTATTCGGGTTCTTTGTACAAAACCAACACAATATTGTAAAGCAATTATCCTCCAATTAAAAGTACATTAAGAAAAAGAATGGAAGAAAATGTTTGCAAAAGAAGCAATTGACTTCCCAGAGCAGGTGATGGTTGAAAGGCGATAACATGGACTGGAGCTCAGTTCTGGAACCGTGTCTCAAGGGCCGGGTGGGGAAGGCGAGCGAGGTACCCGGGGCCTGTCTCCCCACCTCATCGGAGCCCTGATCCCCAGCCCTGTCTCCTTCGCTGTGACACTGTGGACCCATCTATGGGACAGGAGACTTTGCGCCTCGCATTTGCCAGGCTCCGCAGAGACTGCACGTTTCTACAGGCTTCGGCCCAAGCTCCATCACCAAGGGGCCTGAGGAGGAAGGTCTAGGCCTTTCGAACACTTGACGTCATGTTTTTGCTGTTGTTTGACATCATTTTATAGCGAGGTTCGGGGTTTGACGCGCTGCCTGAGGTGCCCTTTCCCTGGTCTCTGCCTCTCGGGGCCCCATCCCACCCACTGTGTCCTGTGGCAGTGCATGTGCGGCAGCGCCGATGAACCCCGCTCGGGGCTGTGTGACCTTCGAGGATGTGTTCCTGCACTTCTCTTGGGAGAAGTGGGAGCTGCTAGAGGAAGCTCAGAGACTCCTGTACCCTGATGTGATGCTGGAGAACTTTGCACTTGTGTCATCGCTGGGGCTTGTGGTTTCCAGGTCTCATGGAGTTACTCAGCTGGAGCCGGAGGGGAGCCTGGGGTGTCTGAGGAGGTAGACACTGCTCCAGTCATGGCAGAGAAGACCTGGAGGAGGCTTGGCCTGGTTGTTGGCCCAGAGTGGCAGGTGTGGCTGCAACTTCTGAGCAGGGGGTTCCTGTGAGCCGGCCACAGATGAGAACTCCCCAGGCTGAGACTTCCACCCACACGGCTCACCCTTGCGACATGTGTGGCCCAGTCTTGAAAGACAGTTTGGCTCCTGGCTGAGCCACCGGGAACTCCCAGCAGGTGAATCATGGGGAGAGACTTTCAGTGTAGTGTAAATTCCCACCGGATGCAGAAGTGGTGGAATGGAGTTTTCAGAAGAGAAAATCCAGGCTTCGTTTTAAAGCATTACGGATCATGTGCATCAGAGATGGCCATCTCTTGCAGGGAGGGTGGAGAGAACTTCTGGGCCAGCACCCTGCCCACCACCATGGGGAAAAGCCACTTGGGCATGTCGTGAGCTTTTTCTCTGCTGTCATTTCTAAGAGGTCCTTTTGGGTATTGGGTTCCCATTGAGCCAGAAAGCACAACTGAGGCCATAAAGCCTTCTGTTTCTCAGCAGCCCTTGTCAGAAGGAATGTTGCTCCAGGGTCAGTTGACTCTGGGTCTCTGGTTTGGAGCAAACTAGGAATCAGAAATGCAAAAAGATCCCTTGAGCCCAGGGACAGTTTCCCACAAGGAGAGTCTCCTCAGGAGGATGAACTGTGAACACAGTGATATGAGGACGGGTGACCGTCTGCACTCCAGCAATTACTCTAGCAATCCTCCAGAAGATGCTTTTCATAAACAGAACTCACATGCACCAGGGAAAATATCCGTGATCTAAGCAGAGAATCTCTGCAAGTGGAAGAAATGTGGGGAAGGCTTCAACAAATATTGATGTGTCTTTCGCATGAGGGTGGGCCCGAGTCAGCACGTGAGGATTTATGCTCAGCAGAACCACACAGTCAGACTCATGCAGCAACAGCACATTCAGACTAAGAAGTCTTATGAATGCAAAGAATATGGGAAAGTGTCTTGTGTCTGCTCTGCATTTGTCCCAAGTAACATTTCCCGCTCCAAAGACAGTCATACTTTGATTGCAAAATGTGTGGGTATACCTTTTGTGACAGCTGTTTTTTCACTCATCATGGAGGGTTCTCACAGGAGATGTTCCCACAGGAGAGATTCTCACAGGAGTGCACTAAGTACAGTGAATGTGGAAAAGCCTTCACTCACTCTTATTTGTCTGGCCTAGGACCCACGCTGGAGAAAAACCCTTTGAGTGTATGAATATCAGAGAGCCTTTCGTTATAACTCCTCCCTGATTCCACATGAAAAGGCTTACAGGAAGGAGAAGCCCCGGGAATCCAGTGAATGTGGACAGTCCTTCCGCCTTCATTCATCCCTTAGCAAACCTCAGAGTGTTCACACTGGGGAGAAACCTATGAGCATAAGAAATGGATGAAAGCCTTTTACAAGTGGACTTGTCTCAGGCACTATCAGAGAACTTATACTGGAGACTTTTTGAATGTAACTTCTGGGGAAAATCTTCTGAACAGAGGAAGTGTCTTACTCTGAGAAATTATACCAGAGTGAAATAAGTGTCCGTATGATGTGAGAAAATCTTCTGAGGCAAGTCATCACTTATTGTCATCGGAAGAAGCATCTAGGAAATGGATCCATCCTAGGACATTGCATCTGAGAATTTATAAAGGAGAGAGAACCAGTGGCGACTGAGCAATTTCAAAGATCTTCAACTGTAGCTCTACCTTTACTAAACACTGAAAAAGCAACCACAGGAATATTTAAAAAACAAAACAAGGGAGAAAGAAAAATATAAGTAGAGGTAACAGGCAAAAAAAATGTATGTATGACTTTTTTCTGGTTTTCCTGAGAAAACTATGACAATTTATTGGCTGTTTTTGTTGTTGTTGTTGGGTGGCAGGGGAGGTGTTTGAGAGATAAACACCTGAATTAGTATGCACTGTGTGCTGCACCACACCAGGAAAGCCAGAAGCTTGAACAACTCTGCAAATGTTACTTGTAACAAAACATCGTCTTAGGTGATGCCTTGATTTATGAAGCCTTTTAAACTTAAATTAGGATACAAAAATGTTATCTAAAATTATAATCTAAAGACATAAGGACACACTTATGAATAGGTACATTTTACTTTACTCCTTAAAACTATTTAAGGTTTCACTTTTATTTTATTTATACATTTATTGAGATATTCAGTTCAGTTCCATTCATTCACAGTCGTGTCCAATTTTTTGCGACCTCATGAATCACGGCACTCCAGGCCTCCCTGTCCATCACCAACTCCCAGAGTTCACTCCAACTCATGTCCATCGAGTTGGTGATGCCATCCAGCCATCTCATCCTCTGTCGTCCCCTTCTCCTCCTGCCCCCAATCCCTCCAGCATCAGAGTCTTTACCAAGGAGTCAACTCTTCACATAAGGTGGCCAAAGTATTGGAGTTTCAGCTTTAGCATCAGTCTTTCCAAAGAACACGCAGGACTGATCTCTTTTAGGATGGACTGGTTGGATCTCCTTGCAGTCCAAGGGACTCAAGAGTCTTCTCCAACACCACAGTTCAGAAGCATCAATTCTTCAGCGCTCAGCTTTCTTCACAGTCCAACTCTCACATCCATACATGACCACAGGAAAAACTATAGCCTTGACTAGATGGACCTTAGTTGGCAAAGTAATGTCTCTGCTTTTGAATATACTATCTAGGTTGGTCATAACTTTCCTTCCCAGGAGTAAGTGTCTTTTTTAATTTCATGGCTGCAATCACTGTCTGCAGTGATTTTGGAGCCCCCCAAAAGAAAGTCTGACACTGTTTCCACTGTTTCTCCATCTATTTCCCATGAAGTGATGGGACCGGATGCCATGATCTTCGTTTTCTGAATGTTGAGCTTTAAGCCAACTTTTTCACTCTCCTCTTTCACTTTCATCAAGAGGCTTTTTAGTTCCTCTTCACTTTCTGCCATAAGGGTGGTGTCATCTGCATATCTGAGGTTATTGAGATTTCTCCTGGAAATCTTGATTCCAGCTTGTGCTTCTTCCAGCCCAATGTTTCTCGTGATGTACTCTGCATTTAAGTTAAATAAGCAGGGTGACAATATACAGCCTGATGTACTCCTTTTCCTATTGGGAACCAGTCTGTTGTTCCATGTCCAGTTCTAACTGTTGCTTCCTGACCTGCATATAGGTTTCTCAAGAGGCAGGTCAGGTGGTCTGGTATTCCCATCTCTTTCAGAATTTTCCACAATTTCTTATGATCCACAGTCAAAGGCTCTGGCATAGTCAATAAAGCAAAAATAGATGTTTTTCTGGAACTCTCTTGCTTTTATGATGATCCAGTGGATGTTGGCAATTTTATCTCTAGTTCCTCTGCCTTTTCTAAAACCAGCTTGAACATCAGGAAGTTCAAGGTTCACGTACTGCTGAAGCCTGGCTTGGAGAATTTTGAGCATTACTTTACTAGTGTGTGAGATGAGTGCAATTGTATGGTAGTTTGAGCATTCTTTGGCATTGTTTTTCTTTGGATTGGAATGAAAGCTGACCTTTTCCAGTCCTGTGGCCACTGCTGAGTTTTCCAAATTTGCTGGCATATTGAGTGCAGCACTTTCCCAGTATCATCTTTCAGGATGTGAAATAGCTCCACTGGAATGCCATCACCTCCACTAGCTTTGTTTGTAGTGATGCTCTCTAAGGCCCACTTGACATCACATTCCAGGATGTCTGGCTCTAGGTGAGTGATCACATCATCATGATTATCTTGGTCGTTAAGCTCTTTTTTGTACAGTTCTTCTGTGTATTTTTGCCACCTCTTCTTAATATCTTTCTGCTTCTGTTAGGTCCATACCATTTCTGTCCTTTATTGAGCCCATCTTTGCATAAAATATTCCCTTGGTATCTCTAATTTTCTTGAAGAGAACTCTAGTTTTTCCAATTCTGTTGTTTTATATATTGAGATACAATTGACATATAACACTGTGTACATCTAAGATGCACAACATATTTATCTGATACGTTTATACTGTAGTATGATCACCGTTGTCGCATTAGTTAGCGTCTGTTGTGCCACAGAAATATTATCTGTTCTAGTGGTGGGAACGAATAAGAATATAATCTCTTGGCAAGTTTAATGCAAAGAGTTGATTCATTGGAAAAGACTCTGATGCTGGGAGGGATTGGGGGCAGGAGGAGAAGGGGACGACCCAGGATGAGATGGCTGGATGGCATCACGGACACAATGGACGTGAGTCTGGGTGAACTCCGGGAGATGGTGATGGACAGGGAGCCTGGCGTGCTGCGATTCATGGAGTCGCAAAGAGTCGGACACGACTGAGCGACTGAACTAAACTGAACTGAATATAGTTTTGTTGTCTATAATCCTTGTACTTTATATTAGATCTCTAGGAACTATTTGTCTATGAGTTGTAAGAATATACCCCTGAACATCATCTCTTCCATCCACTGACCTCACTCCCGGCCTTTGGTACCATCACTGTAACGTTTTCCAGTTCAGTGCTTTGTTTTACTTTGCTTTTTCCACATATAAGGGATTTTATACAATATTTAACATATATCACTTAGCATAAGGTCCTCAAGGTCCATCTGTATTGTTAAAAATGGAAGGCTTTCCTTTTTTCTCAGGGCTGAATAGTATTCCATTGCTGGTATATATAGGTTTTATTCATTTATCCATTGATAGACATTTTGGTTGTTTCCACATCTTTGCTACTATGAACTATAATAAACATGGGAGTGCTTATTTTTTAAAAAAGAAGCAATTGACAAAGGATTAATCTCCAAAGGATACAAGCAAATCATGCAGCTAAAAATCATAAAAAACAAGCAACACAATTAAAAAATGGACAGAAGACCTACATAGACATTTCTCCAAAGAAGACATACAGATGGCCAACAAACACATGAAGATATTCTCCACATCACTGGTTACTAGAGAAATGCAAATCAACACTGTAATGACGTATTACCTCACACTGGTCAGTATGGCCATCATCAAAAAAATCTACAAACAATAAATGATGGAGAGGTATAGAGAAAAGTGAACACTTATGTGCTGTTGGTGGGAGTATAAATTGGTACAGCCACTATGGAAAACAGTATGGAGGTTCCTTTAAAAACTAAAAATAGAACCACAATATGACCCAGCAATCCAACTCCTAGGCATATATCCAAAGAAACCATAATTCAGAAAGATACATTCACCCTCAGTGTTCATAGCAGCACTGTTTACAATAGCCAGGATGTGGAAGCAATTTAAATGTCCATCAAAAGAGGAATGGATTAAGAAGATATGAGGGCTTTCTTGGTGGCTCCTGGTAAAGAATCCACCTGTCAATCCAGGAGACATGGGTTCAGTCTCTGATCCAGGAAAATCCCACATGCTGCAGAGCAACTAATCTTGTGGGCCACAACTGTTGAGCTTTCGTTCTGGAGCCTGAGAGCTGCAATGACTGAGCCCACATGCTGCAAACACTGAAACCCACACACACTAAAGCCTGTGCTGTGCAACAAGAGAAAGCCCTGCAATTAGTCCACACACGGAAATGAGTAACCCCCATTACTGCAACTAGAGGAAAGCCCCCACAGCAGTGAAGACCTAACATAGCCAAAACAATTAATAAATGAAGTAAAACAGAATCAGAAAAATAAATACCATATATGAACACATATGTGTGGAAGTTGGAAAAATGGTAAAGATGAACATGTTTGCAAAGCAGAAATAGAGACACAGAGGTAAAGAACAAATGTACGGATAGCAAGGGGGAAAGTGAGTGGGAGCAACTGAGAGATTGGGATTCACACATATACACTATTAATACTGTGTATAAAATAGATAACTGATGAAAACCTACTGTATAGCTCAGGGAAATCTAATTAACGCATTGTGGTGACCTGAATTGATAGGAAGTCCTAAAGGGAGAGAATATATGTATATGTATGTTGTTTCATGTTGCTGTACAGTAGAAACTAACACAACATTGTATAGCAACCATACTCCAATTTTTAAAAAACAGATATAGAACAAACTTGGAGATTCCTGGTTTCTCCTCAAAGAATATACATAACAATATCTTTGAGCGCACCAGCAGAAAATAAGACCACCACACCAGATGGAAAATGCCAACACAGGCTGAGTAAAAGATTCAGGTACACCCCCTATTACCTCACCACCAAAAAGAAGAAAAGTTTCACACCCTGCAGTGCTCTGCACAAATTTTGCCTATGAAAACATTTCCCTCAAAACCACAAAGAAGTTTGGGATTCTTGAGCACATCACCCATTCTTCTTGTTTGGCATTGTCAAAACATATCTCTGCTTCAAACTCTGATGTTCAGGATTGTTTGACTTCGTTGTGCCTTAGGCACATGAACTTGTGTTCAGTAACAATTTTGGCAAGTCATCCAGAACTCTGTACCCAGAGCAGGTGAGTCAGAAGTAGCCCCTTTCCTGAGTTCCCAGCAGCTGTTGGGGCTCATTTTGCTCCAGGCATCTGGAAGGAATGTCCCTGACAGGTGCCAGTAACCCCACAGCACAAGACTGTTTGAAGCCAAGAAATGTCTGGAGCCAGAGTCCACAGTCAGTGTAACTTGGGGCTAAGTTGCTTCATCTTACACAGCTGGGAAATCTCTCCATTCCATATAGGCAACTTCCTTGCAGGAACTGAGCCACTCAAGTCTCCCCCTGAGAGCCACTCTGGGTATCTTCTGTATTAAGAACTGGAGGCCTCCATCTGGGAGTGAAAGTGGAATTTTTAGATTACATCTCCTTGGATTTTCTGTCTATATGACCACAGCTTATTTGTTACCATATTTGTTGTTTGTATGTGTTTGTGTGTCAGTACTTGCATTGGCCAGTTGCGATGTCTTTGTTGAGTAACAGTTCTCCCTATTACTTTGGGCTTCACTTGAGGCAGAGCATTGGTTAGGGGTTTTCCTTTTTGAAGTAGCCTTAGTCATTCATTCAGCTTCATCTCTGATGGGGCGTTTGTTTTTCTGTGGCTAGGGAACTGCAATCCTAGGAAAGCTCGCTGCATTGCATTGGTATGCTGTTTGGCTATGAATAATTAGGTGTGAATGATCAGAGCTCTGTTCCAGCTGGTAGTTCCCCTAGGATATCTTTGCAAAAAATGGGGGGATCTTCAGCTCTGCTCCCATGAAAAAGAATTGGCATTTCTGTCCCCCTGTGCCTTGATGTAAATGTTCTATCAAAGGTGTCAGGAACACATCTTATCTAGGCTATCTCTAATTCCTAACTCTAAAGGTAAAAAAAGTGAGGCAGGATGGGGGAGGCTTTTTTAAACTCAAGCAGAAAAGCTGTGAGATCTCTGGTTTTGTCTTCACATGAAAATTAGCTTGCAAATGAGTTCTAGTTAATGGACTAAAAGTAAGTGCATACAAATTAAAAATTTCTACATATTTAGGAAGGAAATTGATCAGGATGACTCTTAAGTCCACATGATCTAGGAAATATTCCATACTGAATCAACATCTGGTAGAAAAGCTAGCTTAAGTTTGTTGCTTTGATTAATATAGACATGTCTTTAGAGTCATTGCTGTTAAGTGTAATATTGCTGTTGTACCTAGTTTTATTAGAGATCAAGCAAAACTTTATATGATTTGCAAATATATCAGCAAGCAAAATAACCTGATATGATGAAAATGGTGGTGGTTTAGTCACTAAGTCGTGTCCAACATTTGCAATCCTATGGAAATAGTTCATCAGGATCCTCTGTCCATGGGATTTTCCAGGCAAGACTACTGGAGTGAGATGTCATTTCCTTCTCCAGGATCTTCTGACCCAGGGATCAAACCTGCATCTCCTGCATTGACAGGCAGATTCTTTACCACTAGTGCCACCTGGGACACCTCATGATAAAAATGTTGTTCAGTCACCAAGTCAGGTCCAATTCTTTGTGACCACATGGACTGCAGCGTGCCAGGCTTCCCTGTCCCTCATCACCTCCTGCAGTTCACCCAAGTTCATGAAGTTAATGCAAATGAAACGAGAGTGCTTCTAGGTAAATGCTATAGAAACAAATCATGTTTTGGAAATGTCTATCTAAAATAATCTTTCCAGATATTTGATAACTTGAAATTTTAGAATTCGGTAGTAAGGTAAGAATGTTGAGAACTGATGTCTCAGTCTTAGAAGAACCATGGGATGCCATTTACTATGAATACCAGGGAGGATGTTCCACCAAAGTTAGACTATTTTTGGCAGGCCAGTCAACCCTGAATGCTGCAAGACTCTGATTGGGGACCTAGATATGGACCAGAGAAATAATAATAATAGGCATGACTTGCTATATAAAGAAGGTATGGAAATTTAGAAACAAGGAAGCAATATTGTTGGTGTAAAGAACAAGGGAAATGGTATGAGAACAGGATGGAATTTTACTGTCTGGGTTGCTTCTGGACCCAGATGTAGTAAAATAATTTAAGTTTATTGAATAGATAGATCACTCAAATAAAATGTTACTGAAATATTAACTAACAAACATTGATTTCCTTTTGAAAAGAAAACAAAGGACTATTAATGAATATGTTTAGTGCCACCTCTATAAGAAAGCACACGTTTTCAGAAATTACTGTTGCACTTACATTTAGCAATCTACAGAATGCTAGTAAGAAAGACAGTTCATAACTGCTTCTTAGTTTTCACTAGGAAGTTCAGGAATCTACTTAAACATGCAATTAAAGGTAGTAAATAGGGGAGACATTGTAATATGCCAGGAAAATTAGATTGATGTTTTCAATAAAAGAAGGCACAAGGAATGGAATGATATTTAGTTAAAGGGAAAAAGGACAATTTTTTCCTAGTACTGATTGGAGATCAATCCTGGGATTTCTTTGGAAGGAATGATGCTAAAGCTGAAACTCCAGTACTTTGGACACCTGATGCGAAGAGTTGACTCATTGGAAAAGACTCTGATGCTGGGAGGGATTGGGGTCAGGAGGAGAAGGGGACGACAGAGGATGAGATGGCTGGATGGCATCACGGACACGATGGACGTGAGTCTGAGTGAACTCCAGGAGATGGTGATGGACAGGGAGGCCTGGCATGCCGCGATTCATGGGGTCGCAAAGAGTCGGACACGACTGAGCGACTGAACTGAACTGAACTGGACTGGTTGTTTCTGAATGGAAAAGAGCCAAAGTAATAAGGACCAAAGTGATATGGGTAAACCTGTAGAAGGTTTGTGAAAGGAAACACTGAGAAGAGTGTCCTTGATCAGGATTCTCTAAGATTGGATTGAATTTAGTTGGGTAAATGGATTTTGTTGGGATTGGGCTTAGCCAAGACTGAATGTGATTTTTCTATTAAGAGAATAGTTTTCTTGGAATGCTTCCTTTGATAACAGATTGTGTGAGTTTCTCTGTCTTTAAGCGATTTGTACTTGCCTTTGAAATCTTTTCACTTTAATTAAGTGAATAAGTATAGTTTGACAGATTCTAAATTTTGACCTCCAACTAACATTGACATGCTTCAGAGGAATTCTGAGGCATCTCAGAGAAATACTGTATTAATGAGGAAAATCTGGTAAATTAAATTATATGGGAGTATGTTCAAGAAATGATGAGCCTTCTCAGGTTATACTGTATGGATAAGTATTATTAATACAGATATTCTAAAAATTACATGAAATTTGTAAAAAGTTGTTATGTCCTCATAAAATGTTACCAGTCATAATTTTGATTATTGTAATCAAATTTCTTTACCAATGACATTGTAATTAGGCATTTAACTGTGGACTTAAGTCTTTCTGTCATTTAAAGACAGATATTGTTGCACTCTAATGCTTTTGCCAAAGTGCTTCATCTTGAAGTAGACTCATAGAAAGGAACTTTTGACAGCTACAAAATAAATTTCAGATTATACCACTGAACTAGGTAAAAAATTAAAGAAACCTGGGGAAGCCTGATGGCCTCATAAAAGTCAATAAAAGAATTAGTTACTGAGTGAACTGGTGAATATGATCATAATGTTTATGGGGTATTTTGTCTGGAATTTGTTACTTTTGATCTATGTTTTCCAGATAAAAGGAAGCCCTTCCCCTCAAGCTACTATGACGTACAGCAATTAAGTAAAGTAGACCTCTATGGGTAGAATTGAAATATTGTTCTTTTCTCTCTGCCTTCTCCCTCCAAAAATTAGAGAGTGTTGGGTTCTGAGCAGCTTTATCTGGTGAATGTGGAAGACTATCTTCTGTCCTGTGGGAGACTCTTGCTGTCTTGGGAATTCAGTCTGAGACTCCTGAGGAGTTCCACAACATCCAGTGTGGAGGAGCCTATGTGGTCAATAGACTGGACTTATTTTGGAAATAAATTAGTCTTGATTTGGCCCTGTTTCATGGAGATAAGGGTAATTAAAGACAAAACTATTGTTCCTATACATATTAAATTCTAGTTTTGTTGAAGTTAATATGTTAAGCACTCTTTTACCCTAATAGAAAGAAAAAAAAAGAGTTATCTTCTAGAGTTATCAGAGTATAGCTACTCATGATGTATAATATTGCTTGCTTTAAGTCTGTTGCCAAAAGCACATGTATAATGCTTATGTGACAATGGATGTATACAAACGGGTATAATGGGTATATATAAAATCTTTCCCTATTAACATATCTCTGAGCTTGTTATCTGATAACTTTTCCAAAATGTGAATAACTAAGTAAATATAAAAGAAATCTAGCAAAAAGATACATAATCTTCCCCTGGGGGCAAGGAGTTGAATCACCTCAGCCTCAACAAATGCATATTTTGATTGTCAACATTTTCTATTGAAAGACCTGTAATCAAAAGGGAAAATCCGCAGTAAGGGGAAGTAAGTCTGGCTTATACAATGCTTCAGTTCAGTTCAGTTCAGTCACTCAGTCGTGTCCGACTCTTTGTGACCCCATGAGTCGCAGCACACCAGGCCTCCCTGTCCATCACCAACTCCCGGAGTTCACTCAGACTCGCGTCCATCGAGTCAGTGATGCCATCCAGCCATCTCATCCTCTGTCGTCCCCTTATCCTTCTGCCCCCAATCCCTCCCAGCATCAGAGTCTTTTCCAATGAGTCAACTCTTCGCACGAGGTGGCCAAAGTACTGGAGTTTCAGCTTTAGCATCATTCCTTCCAAAGAAATCCCAGGGCTGATCTCCTTCAGAATGGACTGGTTGGATCTCCTTGCAGTCCAAGGGACTCTCAAGAGTCTTCTCCAACACCACAGTTCAAACGCATCAATTCTTTGGTGCTCAGTCTTCTTGACAGTCCAACTCTCACATCCATATAATGCTTAACTTAATCTTTATTGACCAAACTGTCCTATTTTGTGGCCTTTCAGATATGCATTGTACATCCACTTTGGTCACTGAAGAGAAAAATACATTTGAAAGTCAAAAAGAAAGTAACTGGTTCAGACATCCAAGGCAATACTAGGTGGTCATTGTGGATGTGATTTCAGATATGTTACCGTATTTTTGAGTTTTCTGAACTGTGTCAAACTTTGGAATTCCACTAGCCATTCTCAAAACAATGTCTGCTGGCAGCTGGTAGATGCAAATTTATGTTTTCAAGGTTACTTCTCTATCAGATTTTTAGACAATAAGATTCTGTAGATTGCTGCTGGCCAAAGTCTTGGCCTTCTCTGCCCATTGAAGACTGAATAAAAAATAGAGACAGCATTTGGAGGAAACACAAAGCTGGCTTTAAATTTTAAGCTGGCAGAGAGGGGAACACAATAGGCGCATGCCTCAAGAGCTGTGCCCACCTCCATGAGGAGTCTTGGGTATGTGCATGCTCAGTCATGTCCGACTCTTTGCCATCCCATGGACTATAACCCAAAAGGCTCCTCTGTCCATGGGATTCTCCAGGCAAGAAGTCTGGAGTGGGTTGCCATTTCCTTCTCTAAGACTTGGATTAGGGCCCTTAAAAGACCCCAGAGAATTAGCTCACCTCTTCTGCCTTGTGAGGTTACAGTGAAAAGATGGTTATGAACCAGGAAGCAGGCCCCCACCAGAGTTAGAACCTGACCATGTGAACACACATGATGTGTTCCAGCTTTCCAAATTTTGAAACATAAATTTCTATTGAAATAATTTTCTTTGATAGGAGGAAAGAAGATAATTAACCAAATTTAAGTAAAATCACCTGTAAATTTTCAACACTGCTATTCAAAAGATACATGCTATGATTAATTTTAAATGCATGTTACCAAAAAAAATGTCAGTAGCTTCTATCTCATCTTACTGTTATTTAGAAGTAATTCACTATTAAAAATATATATAATGGGTAATTAGAGAAATATTCAACCTGTGATATTATAAACAATCAAAATGTTTAAATACTGGTCTCCAAAAAATAAAGAATCCANAAAAGTTGGCTTAAAGCTCAACATTCAGAAAACGAAGATCATGGCATCCGGTCCCATCACTTCATGGGAAATAGATGGGGAGACAGTGGAAACAGTGTCAGACTTTATTTTGGGGGGGCTCCAAAATCACTGCCGATGGTGACTGCAGCCATGAAATTAAAAGACCCTTACTCCTTGGAAGAAAAGTTATGACCAACCTAGATAGCATATTCAAAAGCAGAGACATTACTTTGCCAACTAAGGTCCATCTAGTCAAGGCTATGGTTTTTCCTGTGGTCGTGTATGGATGTGAGAGTTGGACTGTGAAGAAGGCTGAGTGCTGAAGAATTGATGCGTTTGAACTGTGGTGTTGGAGAAGACTCTTGAGGGTCCCTTGGACTGCAAGGAGATCCAACCAGTCCACTCTGAAGGAGATCAACCCTGGGATTTCTTTGGAAGGAATGATGCTAAAGCTGAAACTCCAGTACTTTGGACACCTGATGCGAAGAGTTGATTCATTGGAAAAGACTCTGATGCTGGGAGGGATTGGGGGCAGGAGGAGAAGGGGATGATCGAGGATGAGATGGCTGGATGGCATCACGGACACAATGGACATGAGTCTGGGTGAACTCCGTGAGATGGTGGTGGACAGGGAGGCCTGGCGTGCTGCAATTCATGGGGTCGCAAAGAGTCAGACATGACTGAGCGACTGAACTGAACTGAACTAAAGACAGTGAAGTCACATTCTTCAATTCCTTTCCACCCAAGACAAACTTCACTTCCATTATGGAGCTAGAAGAGGAAGGGAAAAATAAAATTTATGATCTTACTATATTTTAATTGGCTCTATCATAGATACAATTGAACTGAGCCAGCAGAAAACATTAATAATAAACTAAATATAATTACTACTCATTCAAATGCTCCAAGTAATTGAAATAAAGGACCACATATAAATTCATTCATGTAGAACATGTATTCTTTTTATTAAGCTAAATTTATTTCTCGGCAAGTAAATATTAAAAGAAATACTGCATATCTTTTAGGTTAATGGTTTAAACAAGCACTCTCTATTCATATTAAATTTTAAAATAATTAATCACCATTCTAGGTACTTATCTTAGAACAAATGCACAAAAAACACATACTGATTAAAGGATGTTCACTGTTAATAACAGCAAACATACTGAGAAAAAGAAGGTTGAATCAACCTTGACGCCTTCATACTGTTAAATACTATGTAACAGTTTAAAAGACTGTACAGACACATCTATTTCTATGACCATGCAAAGATCTCCAAGAGGTAATGTAAAAGCAAGTTGCAAAAAAATATTTACAATATGACATTATACATGCAGGTCACACACATACACACTCCTACAGCATTTCGATACATACACATGTGCTTGTGAGAATTCAAAGGAAAAGGTCTAGAAGAATATTCAGGAAACAGAACATGTTACCTCTCTAAGGGTGTGTGTGTGAAACGAATGGGAGGAATCATAAGAATTTGTGCTTCATTTTTACAAGGAGAATGTACTCATGTTACTTGAGACACTAAAAAGCAGGAGGAAAGAAAAAAATACCTGTTAACGTCTCTCAAATAATCACAAACCAGAACTATCAGGTGTAATGAGATTTCAATTTCTTTCATTGATTTTAAGTCAAAACCATTTGACTTAAAATCATTTAAATGACATTTAAAGCATTTCTTGACATCAACAAATCCCTAAGATAAAAGTGACAAAATTGGTAAGAAAAAAAATTTAATGATGTTGTCTTGCCTTCAAATTAAAAATAAAAAAAGAATAAAGAGCAACAATAAGACTGAAGAGGAAGGAAGAAAAAAGATTCTTACTAAATCCATCCACTTTTAGCTCAGGCATGACCCAGAACCATGAGGGGTCTAGGGGATTATATAAGATGTGAGTTTGAAGTCAGGAGTCAGGGGTGAGGAACAAAGATGTTACGATCTTGATTTCTTTCTCATGACTCATTTCAAAAACAGTCATAGTCTGGCATAAGTAATCCAATAGTTGAGTCTGGCAGTTCAGTGGCTCAGCAGTCTTCTTTCTGATATGTAAAAAAGAACCATAAGAGGAAGAGTGTTGTAGAGGTAAGCACCAGTACAGATATATTTAGTCTAGAATCAAAGGAAAATAAGTGTGAAGTGTAGCTCCTGCAGAGTTTGGGGGCAGAAAAGCAAACAAACTTAGTTACAGACATTCAGAGTTAGGAGCAGTTAAAGTAAAGAAAACTAGGAATGTTCAGCCCTGCTCACTATTCTCTTTATCTTCTTTGTTCTCGGGAAAGGGAAAGAAAATAACTCCCCCTCCCTGCTTTTTTTTTTCTTTTTACTGCAATAAGATCAGATGTTAACAGAGAAAAAAAGAGACATGTAGTGACCAGTAGGTCTTATTCAGTCAGTTTGGTTCAGTTTCTCAGTCGTGTCCAACTCTTTGTGACCCCATGGACTGCAGCACATCAGGCTTCCCTGTCCATCACCAACTCCTGGAGCTTACTCAAACTCATGTCTGTAGAGTCGGTGATGCCATCCAAACATCTCATCCTCTGTCATCCCCTTCTCCTCCTGCCTACAATCTTTCCCAGTATCAGGGTCTTTTCAAATAAGTCAGCTCTTCGCATCAGGTGGCCAAAGTATTGGAGCTTCAGCTTCAGCATCAGTCCTTCCAATGAATATTCAGGACTGATTTCCTTTAGGATTGACTGATTCGGTTTCCTTGCAGTCCAAGGGGCTCTCAAGAGTCTTCTCCAACACCACAGTTCAAAAGCATCAATTCTTTGGTGCTCAGTTTTCTTTATGATCCAGCTCTCACATCCATACATGACTACTGGAAAAACCATAGTCTTGACTAGACAGACCTTTGTCAGCAAAGTAATGTCTCTGCTTTTAAATATGCTGTCTATGCTGGTCATAGCTTTTCTCCCAAAGAGCAAGCGTCTTTTAATTTCATGCCTGCAGTCACTAACTGCAGTGATTTTCCAGCCCTAGAAAATAAAGTCTGTCACTGTTTCCATTGTTTCCCCATCTATTTGCCATGAAGTGATGAGACCAGATGCCATGATCTTAGTTTTTTGAATGTTGAGTTTTAAGCCAACTTTTTCACTCTCCTCTTTTGCTTTCATCAAGATAGCTCTTATTGTGTATTTATTAATATTAGTACCATATCAGAAATAAAAAGCTATTTATGTAACCAGGAGAGGTTAATTTTAAACTCATGCTGGATCTGCTTCTGTGACTCTAACCCTCATCTTGCTGTTTTTATTATTGTAGACATACATAATGGCCTGCCTCAGAGAGATAGCCTGAGTCCACCCACTTGTGAAGGACTGTAAGGAAGTGAAACTAACACATCCCCCTGCCTGAAGCTCACCATTCTAGAGGACATTTACAAGAACTGAATAGTCCTTTTACTTTGTTTTCTCACCTTCCACCCCATTTTTGATCCATAAAAGAACCTGGCATCCAGGCCTCTGACAAGACAGTTATTTTGAGGCACTAGCTGGCCATCTTCTCAGTCAGCTGGCTCCCAAATAAAGTTCCTTCCTTCTCTCAATGCCCTATTTTAAGTTTATTGGCCTGTCTGTCTGATGAGCAGAGCGAGCTTGGACGGTAAAGCTTAGATAAAAGACTGGCTACAAGTCTCCCCAAGATGCTAGGTCCAGACTAAGTTTCATGTTTATTTTCTTGAATTCCTTAGGCAATGACATCTGTTTTCTCTATTAAAGCCAGTTTTAACTGAATCTGTTGCACCAAAATGACAGGCTAAGGGATAGAGGAGTAATCATACCAGATGCAGACCCAGGACTTGGAACTCATGAATATTTCTAATTTGGTGTCCATTCCCCAAACTGAGGCAGGACTATGTCCCATTTCAGTAGGAAGTACCCAGAGTGGTTCTCCTCTCACTCCCTGAAGGATATGGGGAAGGTTGAAAGACAAGAGGAAATTGAAACACAGTCCCCCTAAACCTGAGATCCTCTGCTGAGTTGATGATTATCCTCTCTACTCAATATGTTATTCCCTTTCTTATTTAGCACCTGTTTTCAAGATTGAGAAGTTTTTTTTTTTAAAGCAGGAGGGATTGAAACAGAGCAGGATCTTATGAGACATTCCTGGGCATGAAAGCCTTTCTGTCCCCCACTTCTTGTTTGTAGGAATTACTCCTTCAAACAGTTGCTAATCAGGGAAAGGAGGGAAAAAAGAAGCAAAGGAGGAGCAATCAAGAAACCACAGGGTGACCTTGGGGAAGGGTCCTGGTTTCTGCTCAAGCAATAACATACCAATATCTTTGAGCTCTTCTACAGGAAATAAAGTCCCCATCCCAGGGGGAGTATAGCAACTTCAGGCTAAGCAGATGACTCCTGGAATCTCACTCTGTACTTCACCACCAATCAATCAGAATAAAGTCATGCCCTGCAGTCCTTACCCCAAATATTGCATATGAAACCTTTTCCGCCAAAATCATCCAGGTTTGGAATTTTGAGCATGAGCCTCCTGTTCTCCTTGTTTGGCCCTGCATAAACTTTTCTCCCCTCCAAAATGTGATGTTTCAGCTTGCTTAACCTCACTGTACACTGGGCACACAAACTTATGTTCTATAGCACTATTGCTGTATGACCTTCTTTTCAGTAGTGATTGACCTTTGGAGTGACCAGTTCTGGAAAGAGTTCTTCAAACCTTCGAAATTTCCTAAGTATTGAAAATAATCAAGCTATTTGTTAATTAATGAAGTGACCTTGGAATCCACCTCTATATCCCTCCTAAATAACCTTGAATTGAATTATATAACTGATAGTTCGATTTGCCTATGTAAGGAAGTCTCCATGAAAAACCCTTAAGAATGATGTTTGGAGAGATTTCAGTTTGATAATCACATTGAGATACAGGAGAATAGCAGACTTAAAGTGGTGCAGAAACACCATTACCTCACCGCATATCTTATCTGATGCTTCTCTTCCATCTGGCTGATACAGTCCTTTTATAATAGATGATCTAATAAGTAAATATTTTTTGAGTTCTTCGAGATACTCTAAAAAAAAAAATCTAATCTAAAAAGAAGATCATGGGAACTTCTAATCTATTTGTGATTGGTTAGTCTGATTGCCCTCCACAGTCTTGTAGGTCTGAATCCTTAACTTGCGAATCTGACAGTATCTTCAGGTAGATAGTGTCAGAATTGAGTTGAATTACTTAGCTATTCTGTTGTAGCCATGCGTTCTAGGAAACAAATTCACTCAGAAGGACAATGCAGATAGTGGAGTGCAGTTTATTACACTGGCAGGCCCAAGGCAGAATCTCCTGTTACCCAAGGACCCTGACCAGTTTTCAGGAAAATCTTATATACTCTAAGTGTATGTGCACAAACCCACTTCCCCAAATTCCCTGACAATCAAAGTTAACCCATGATTCATATGGCTTAAGCCTAGGTAGTTAACAGTGGACAATTATCAATAGGCCTGTGGTCATACCCCAATAAGCATAATAGAATGTATGATTCTATTCAGTTACACAGATAATTAGGGTATTCTTTTAGTGAAGGAAGATCCCTAGGTTTCTTCCTTCCTGGGGCCTGGTTTTCCAGTTGGTGTGTCATTTCCATAGATACTGGGCATATAGCTCAAAGTCCACAGTCCGGCCCAAGCTGGACTCCTGCTTTCAAGATAGGGCCTGTTCTGTTTCCTCCTTCAGTTCCAAAGTGTTTCCTGCTGGATGTGTGGAGAAATCCTCTCATTCATATACTGGAACTGGGTGATCAGAATCCTTGAATCACAACAAAATAAATGCAAAACGAGTAGAAGGAAGGAGATAATAAAGAAAATGATAAGATCATAGAAATAACCCCCACATTGAGACTCCCTCATGATCCAGTGGTCAAGAATCCAACTTGAAATGAAGGGGATGTGGGTTAGATCCATGTTTGGGAATAAGATCCCACATGCTGTGGAGTAACTAAGCCCATGTGCTGCATCTCCTGAGCCCATGTGCCACATGACACAACTAGCAAATAAATAAAGACACTAAAAAAGGAAAAAAGAAAGAAAGAACCAACAAACCAAAATGTAATTATTGAAATAATGTATCACACTGGTAATCTTGTTGTAGCCATGCTTTCCCAGAAACAAACACACTCAGAAGGACAATGCAGATAGTGGAGTGAAGTTTATTACACCTGCGGGACCAAGGCAAAGTCTCCTCTTAGCTAAGGACCCCGACCAGCATTTGTGAAAATCTTTTATACCCCATGTGTACACGTCCAAACCCACCACCCCAAATTCCTTGAGACTTACATAAACAAAGGAAAATACAGTCCCAATAACTTCATCATTCACATGCTTTATGCTCATGTGCTCAGTCAAACAATTAGCCAATAATCAATAAACCCGAGGTTACATTCCAATAAATATAGAAAAAATTTATAGCCTGTCTGGAGAAAGGGGTGATTAGTGTATGTTTTCTCTTAGGCGATGAGTAACCTAGATACGATCTCCAAGGTTCCTCTGTCTGGAGGGGGTCTTATCCTTCTGTTGTTGTTTTCATAGGCACTAAACACAGAGTTCAGAGTCCATTGGAAAGGTGGCTGAGCATGATCAGCATGAACAGGCCTAAGATGGAGTCCAGGCCCTATGAATTCCATCTTCAATCTCAATTATCAAAGAAGAGAGAGAACCAATTTTTAATTTCTGGTTTTAAAAAGGGGGATACATAATTGTGAATCCTATCCATATTAACATGATAAAAAGAAGATATGTGCAAGCCAACAGTAAGTTAGAAATTTGAACAACTTAGACAAATTCTTTAAAATCTACCAAAGAAGACACAAAGAGAAAAAGATGATTTGAAAAGAGCTAATTTTTAAAAATTATCTGTGAAATTTAAAACTCCCTCCCCTCTAAAAAATTTCTGACACCTGAGTCTTCACTACTCAATTTTACTGACTACACATGTAAAAAATAAATATATAACAGAAACTATCCATGAGAACAAAAACAGAGGACAGAATTCTTAACATGTTTTAGGAGGGAAAAATCTTCAACTTACCAAAGAAATTATAAGACCTAAAAAAGCAATATAAACAAAATGAAATATAATTTTCCACATAATACATTATGAACAAGACAGATAANTTAACAACTTTGAAAGTGATAAATCTGATTAAAAGTATATATAAACACAACAATTATCATAGCTAATATTAGCTCTTGAATTCTTCTTATCCAATACAAGTAAAAAGAGAAGGATGCCAGCTGTCAGTTCTATTCATCAGTGTACTGGTCTTTGTAACAAGTGCCAGTGGGCAAGAATAGACAATAAAAGATAGTGTGATAATTGAAAGAAACAACTGGAATTTTCATATTTAAACCTGTCGTAAGAGTACACATCAAATTCCAAAAGGACATACAGATTAAGGATTAAACTTAATAAGTTAATTTAACACAGATACTGGAAACAGGATAAAATATTTTTAACATATTCCCACATATTAGAAAAAAAAAATCACACAAACACATACAGAGGCACACAAACTCTCAAATAAAAAGAGTTGAGGAGCCCTTATATTCTGAGACTGAAAATCTATTACAGAAAGTCAATGATCCAGAGGTCAGAAAGTCATGAATAAATTAAACTTTTCCAAGGTAAGGACACTTAGAAGAAGGTAAAGACACAAGTCCAAGAAACCACCTTTGAGGAATGTGACTTGGCAGAGGGAGGAGAATAAGAAAAATAAAGAAAACAAAGATAAAGAATAAAAAGGATGTGGAAAAGCTGTTGCAAGGCATCAGAAAGCAGAGTAATATCAGAATTTTTAAGCAAGTGAATATTCTAACTCATTTTAAAAGGAAAATGAAGGACATGTCAAATGGTAAACTGCTTGTGATTATGAATGACTTCGTTTTTTGCTTCTTGTGCTTTTTTGGTTTCCTATTATGCACATGTTAACTTTTAAGAAATAAATATTATTTTAAAAACCTTAAAAAAAAGGAAAATGAAATCTATTGTGCTCATGTAACTAAAATATAGCTAGATAGGTTGGTCTCCTTATCTGGTCTTTGATGCTGTTATCATTTTGTTCTATTTGGGAGCTTCATTCCTGGGCCAGTTTACCTATGGAAAAAAATTCAATAGCAACTGTGAGATTTGAAGAAATCATACTATCCAGGTGAAAAGTCCCTTCTTCAACCAGCAAATTTGCTTCATCTAAATGAGATCTCCAATTATTCCAACTAAGTGATGATGGGGGAGTTGAAATTCTGTATATCATCTCAGACCTTAGTTTTCATCTGGAATCAATTTTGCCCCCTAGGAACATTTGGAAATATCTGAAGATATATTTGGTTATTATAACTGGGGAAGTGCTACTGGTATCCAGTGAGTAAAGGGAAGGGGTGCTGCTAAAAATCCTACAGTTTATGGAACAATCCTTCATAACAAAGAATTATCCAGCCCCAAATGTCAATAGCTCAAAACTTAAGACATCTTTAGACAAGAGGTTCTTAAAAGTAAATGTGCATTAGAATAATCTAATAGGCTTGTTAAAATACAGCATTCTAGTTCTCTTTCCAGTATTTTCTGATTCACTAGGTTTAGAGTGGGGCCTGAAAATGTTTTTATCTAACAATCTCACAGCTTCTACTGCTGCTTGTTGTCCATAGCTCACACCCAAAAAGTACACCAATCAGAACCCTGGCCTTAGCTGAGACTGTAGTGAAGCACAGGTAAGTATGCATACCCTATAGGATGATTTGGAGTTTAATGCATCCTAGAGAAATAACAAGCTGTGCTAATTGATAAGAGGAAAAAAAATATGCTTTCATTCATTTTCTACCATGACCAAATCCTAAAGTCTGTTTTGTCCTAGCATAATTGAGTGGCAGAACTGCTTCTAGTACCTCTGGCTCACAATTTCTGCCCTCCTCCACTTTCCTACTGTTTTAATTAAATGAGTTTAGACTTTTAAAATGAGGTTTCTAGAAAACTATGGAATGGGCAAAATATTCAATAAAAATAAACAAAGGTCAATGATAAAGTGAAGTCGTGAAGTTGTTCAGTCGTGTCCAGTCTTTGCAACTCCATGACTGTCGCCTAGCAGGCTCCTCAAGTGACAGTGTATGTAGGTGACAGTCCATGGAGTTTTTCAGGCAAGAGTACTGAAGTGGGTTGCCATTTCCTTCTCCAAGGGATCTTCCTGACCCAGGGATCAAACCTGGGTCTCCTGTATTGCAGGCAGACGCTTTACCATCTGAGCCACAGGGAAGCTGGATAAAACTGACATGTTAAAGCAAAGATATCAATGTTTCTGAGAGCAAGTAAGGCCCCTTTGACCCTTTGGTTGAGTATTTCACAACCCATTTGCACTATTACCCCTCAACCATCCTGCCTCTCACTCATTCTAACTGGTAAATGAGAAACAGGATCCTATCTTGATTAATCTTTACATGTACACTATCGTTGTAATATTGACAGAACTGGTTTCCTCGAAAGGGGTTCAAGGTAGAAACAAGGAAAACACAGAAATTTTCCCCTATATATAAATATTTTAGTAGAAAGATTTAGAAGAAAATAGAGAACATGAACTCAAGAGGAAAAAACATAAAGAGATGATTTGGGGAGGGGGAAGACTAATAATGTGGCAGTTATAGCAACTCAGATTATTTTACTAAAGAAAAACATAAGAGATCTTGCCAGGGATCCACAGAGAGCAAGCTCTTCTCTCAAGTAACTGATAAGGAGAAAGAAAAGAAAACCAAAAAAAGTACCATGTTCTGGACACAGAGTAAAGTGGATCTCTGCAGGATACCAGTCAAAGGAGGGTCTCCTTTCAGTGTAGCACTAAGAAAAGCTTTCTGGAGAAACAAGCTGCTCAGCTGACCCTCATGGTTAGCAAAGCAACCTATAGATTCAACGCAATCCCTAACAAGCTACCAATGGTATTTTTCACAGAGCTAGAACAAATAATTTAACAATTTGTATGGAAATACAAAAAACCTCAAATATCCAAAACATTCTTAACAAAAAAGAATGGAACTGGAGGAATCAACCTGCTTGATTTCAGGCTCTACTACAAAGCCACAGTCATCAAGACAGTATGGTACTGGCACAAAGACAGAAATCTAGATCAATGGAACAAAATAGAAAACCCAGAGATAAACCCATGCACCTATGGTCACCTTATCTTAGACAAAGGAGGCAAGAATATACCATGGAGAAAAGACAAGCTCTATAACAAGTGGTGCTGGGGAAACTGGTCAACGACTTGTAAAAGAATGAAACTAGAACACTTTCTAACACCATATACAAAAATAAACTCAAAGTGGATTTAAGATCTAAATGTAAGACCAGAAACTATAAAACTCCTAGAGGAGAACATAGGCAAAACACTCTCCGACATAAATCACAGCAGGATCCTCTATGACCCACCTCCCAGAATACTGGAAATAAAAGCAAAAATAATCAAATGGGATCTAATTAAAATTAAAAGCTTCTGCACAACAAAGGAAACTATAAGCAAGGTGAAATGACAGCCTTCAGAATGGGAGAAAATAATAGCAAATGAAGCAACTAACAAAAAATTAATCTCCAAAATTTACAAGCAACTCCTACAGCTCAATTCCAGACAAATAAACAACCCAATCAAAAAATGGGCCAAAGAACTAAACAGACATTTCTCCAAAGAAGACATACAGATGGCAAACAAATACATGAAAAGAGGCTCAACATCACTCATTATCAGAGAAATGCAAATCAAAACCACAATGAGGTACCATTTCACTCCAGTCAGAATGGCTGCAATCCAAAAGTCTACAAGCAATAAATGAAACACATGAAAAGATGCTCAACATCACTTATTATCAGAGAAATGCAAATCAAAACCACAATGAGGTACCATTTCACACCAGTCAGAATGGCTGCAAGCCAAAAGTCTACAAGCAGTAAATGCTAGAGAGGGTGTGGAGAAAAGGGAACTCTCTTACACTGTTGGTGGGAATACAAATTAGTACAGCCACTATGGAGAAGAGTGGGGAGATTCCTTTAAAAACTGGAGATATAACTGCCATATGGCCCAGCAATCCCATTGCTGGGCATACACCCCAAGGAAACCAAAATTAAAAGAGACACATGTACCCCAATGTTCATTGCAGCACTGTTTATAATAGCCAGGACATGGAAGCAACCTAGATGTCCATCAGCAGATGAATGAATAAGAAAGCTGTGGTACATATACACAATGGAGTATTCAGTTCAGTTCAGTTCAGTCACTTAGTTGTGTCCGACTCTTTGTGACCCCATGAATCGCAGCACGCCAGGCCTCCCTGTCCATCACCAACTCCCGGAGTTCACTCAGACTCACGTCCATCAAGTCAGTGATGTCATCCAGCCATCTCATCCTCTGTCATCCCCTTCTCCTCCTGCCCTCAATCCCTCCCAGCATCAGAGTCTTTTCCAATGAGTCAACTTCTCTCATGAGGTGGCCAAAGTACTGGAGTTTCAGCTTCAGCATCATTCCTTCCAAAGAAATCCCAGGGCTGATCTCCTTCAGAATGGACTGGTTGAATCTCCTTGTAGTCCAAGGGACTCTTAAAAGTCTTCTGAACACCACAGTTCAAAAGCATCAATTCTTCGGTGCTCAGCCTTTTTCACAGTCCAACTCTCACATCCATACATGACCACAGGAAAAACCATAGCCTTGACTAGACGGACCTTAGTCGGCAAAGTAACGTCTCTGCTTTTGAATATACTGTCTAGGTTGGTCATAACTTTTCTTCCAAGGACTAAGCGTCTTTTAATTTCATGGCTGCAATCACCATCTGCAGTGATTTTGGAGCCCCCCAAAAATAAAGTCTGACACTGTTTCTACTGTTTCCCCATCTATTTCCCATGAAGTGATGGGACCGGATGCCATGATCTTCGTTTTCTGAATGTTGAGCTTTAAGCCAACTTTTTCACTCTCCACTTTCACTTTCATCAAGCGGCTTTTTAGTTCCTCTTCACTTTCTGCCATAAGGGTGGTGTCATCTGCATATCTGAGGTTATTGAGATTTCTCCTGGCAATCTTGATTCCAGCTTGTGCTTCTTCCAGTCCAACGTTTCTCATGATGTACTCTGCATATCAGTTAAATAAGCAGGGTGACAATATAGAGCCTTGACGTACTCCTTTTCCTATTTGGAACCAGTCTGTTGTTTCATGTCCAGTTCTAACTGTTGCTTCCTGCATACAGATTTCTCAAGAGGCAGGTCAGGTGGTCTGGTATTCCCATCTCTTTCAGAATTTTCCACTTTCTTGTGATCCACAGTCAAAGACTTTGGCATAGTCAATAAAGCAGAAATAGATGTTTTTCTGGAACTCTCTTGCTTTTTCCATGATCCAGAAGATGTTGGCAATTTGATCTCTGGTTCCTCTGCCTTTTCTAAAACCAGTTTGAACATCAGGAAGTTCATGGTTCACGTATTGCTGAAGCCTGGCTTGGAGAATTTTGAGCATTACTTTACTAGCATGTAAGATGAGTGCAATTGTGCAATAGTTTGAGCATTCTTTGGCATTGCCTTTCTTTGGAATTACTAAGCCATTAAAAAGAATACATTTGAATCCATTCTAATGAGGTGGATGAAACTGGAGCCTATTATACACTGTGAAGTAAGCCAGAAAGAAAAACACCAATACAGTATACTAATGCATATATGTGGAATTTAGAAAGATGGTAATGATAACCCTGTGTGCAAGACAGTAAAAGAGACACAGATGTATAGAACAGTTTTTTGGACTTTGTGGGAGAGGGCAAGGGCAAGAGACACAGATGTGTAGAACTGTTTTTTTGGACTCTGTAGGATGATGTGGAAAAATGGCATTGAAACATGTATATTATCATATGTGAAACAAATCGCCAGTCTACTTTCGATGCATGATACAGTATGCTCGGGGCTGGTGCACTGGGATGACCCAGAGGGATGGTACGGGGAGGGAGGTGGGAGGAGGGTTCAGGATGGGGAACACACGTACACCTGTGGTGGATTCATGTCAATGTATGGAAAAAGCAATACAATATTCTAAAATAATTAGCCTCCAATTAAAATAAATAAATTTATATTTTAAAAAAGAAAATATAAAAATCATCCAAAGAGAGTGGAATTATATTTAAAATGTTCAGCAGCTCTGCAAATACAATTATCTCAGCATAATCATAGTTCATTTTAACAAATCACATTTCAGCAGAAACAAACAGACAAAAAATTTAAATAAGAAGTCAAAGTGATAACACTGTGAAGTCAAGTACCTCATTTCATTTATTTTAAGGTATATTCTTTCTTACATATCACATCTACAAAATCTCAGTGGATCCTACTATTGATATTGTCTCATAAGAACAATTTTATTTATGTTTCTGCTAGTGCATAAATTATTAGCATCTTAAAGCCTAAAGGAACACTGGTTTAATCAAATGTGATGATTATTTGTTGAAATATAATTAAATTGAAACCTAGGCTGACAACTTGAGTTTCTGGGTTCCTGGATAATTATTCCAAATGGAAAAGGAGACATGGTCAGGGCTCACAAGATATTCTGATATGACCTGTTAAGAACACAAGCAAAAAATTGCTCTTCTTGAGAGATATTTGTACACCATGTTCACAGCAGTGTTATACACAATAGCCAAATGTGGAATCAACCCAAGAGTCTATTGAGAGATGAGCAGGTAAGCAAAACAGCCATTAAAAGGAAAGAAACTGTAATACCACCTAACTCTAAGTCCACCACATGAATGAATTATGAAGATATAATGTTAAGTAGAATAAGCCATTAGCAAAAAAACACAAATGATTTCAATTCTATGAGGTACCACGGGTAGATAGATTCATATAGACAAAAAGTAGAATGGTGATTGCCAGGGCCTGAGGGAGCAAGGATTGGGGAATGTGATTTAATGGAAGAGACTTTTAGTTTTTCAAGATGAAAAGAGTTCTAGAAATTGGCTTCATAAAACATGTATGTACTTAATACAACTAAACTACACATTTTTAAATGGCTAAAAGTTTTATGTCATATATATTTTACCGCTATTTCTTTTAAATAGATTTACCTACAAATGGGATTTGGAGAAGAAAGGAAAATGATCTAGTGGAAATTTTGAGACTAAAGGGACATGATAGTAATAGATAAAATGGAGGGAAAGAGTAAAAAGATGAACAGAAAAGAAAGATTAAAAATTGAAAATTCACCAGTACCTCCAAACATCTCAAAAGGATCAAGGAAGGCAATATTATTGCCACAAGTATCAAGCCAATGGATGTGGAGCACTCTGGCAATTGGGAGAAGACCAAAAGAATATCATTTCAAACCCCTTCTCTAGTTCTCCAGGCCTTCCTGCCCACCCGAATGTCAACACAACCATTATTCAACACAACCATTACCTATTCTGATGCATGGGCATCTCTGGTTCCCTTTCTCATATTCCCAGAGGTCTCATACTCACAACCACCCTTAGTCTCTGCTTCTTGCCACATCCCACCCAGACTACAGTTTTTCATTCTTATCTACTGCGCAGTTTAAAACAGCTATTTTCATACCTCTGGCACTGTAGTCCTAGAAATAAATCTTAAACTCTGACTCTCTCTCTGTCTCCCTGAATCTCTCTCTTTCCTCCCTGTCTTTCCTTTCTCCATGCTTGTCTTCCTCCCTCCATCCTTCTCTCATCCATCAAATCCTTTCCCTTCCTGTGTTCCCCTCTCTGTTCTTCAAGACCACCCCCTCCCATCCCCAGTCGGGCCCCAGTTCCTTCTTACCCCAGTACAGGATGATGTCCTGGTCTCCTAGACTGCTGTGCTTCACTCGGCAACTCAGGCCAGCCGCCTCCCCAGCCACCACATCCAGGGTTCCTCGGAGATACCAAGTCCAGTCTGCATTGGGCATGATGTCTCCTTGCTGAGTGCCAGGCTGCTTCTGCTCACCCCTGATCCACATCACCCACACAGGTTTGGGGTAGAATCCTGAGACATGGCACACCAGGAGTAGGCAGCCAGGTGCAGGAATGGGGCCACTGGACAGCCAGGCCTCAGGCTTCACTAAGGTAGGAAGTAACAGTAAGAATGTCAGATTATGACTCTAACTCAGACCATAGGAACTCATAAATTTGGACAGTTACCTCTTCCATTTCCATGGGAACCAAATCATTTATTGATTAACCCCTCTCTACTTAGGTACTTCCCACTTTTGAATTTAAAGGAAGTGGTGGGAGGTGAAATAGAAAAGTCTTGGAGAGAGAACACAACTAACCTTGCCCCTGCTGCCTTTACTGCATTGAAGACACCCAAGATATCAAGGACAGGCTTCTGACATGAGCTTCTCAATGATATTGGAGATGCCTTGATACTGAGTCATGAGTGCACAAAATTTCTGCCTCCTGCTCCCACTATCTGGTGCAGGCACACAGGAATGATTCTGGATCCTCACAAAATCCAATCCTCCTAAAGCTCCTCTCAAAGAACTTCCTATGGCCTTCCCAAAGTGCAGTCCACAGCTTTCTATGACCTGGATCCCAAAGGGGTCTGTGTAAAGGAAAACAGAAGTGAACTTATTAAAATGCAAATAATGAAGAGAAGGATAAGGAAAAGGCATAAGACTTTAGTTTTCAGTAGCAAGAAATGTCTGTTGTAAAATGATAACTCAAAAAACAATGCAGTATTCAGGACTTTTCAGAAAGAAGAGCACTGGGGAGAGGTATGCATATCATAAATGGTACAGTTAGGCGCTTTTAAGGATGTACAATAGTCAGGAGGGGAGAACAGGGGCAACATCTGATGGAGTCAGAAGTGCAGCATTCCATGGTGTAGGGAATGATTACATGTAGAGAAGGGATTGGACAACAGATGCTTGAAGACTTTGATTAGAAGAGTAGGAAGTCAAACTTTACATCACTCAGGCACAGAGTAGGAAAAGGAGGCTCTTCCTAGAAGTTTTAGAGAAACAAGTTACATGCAAGCAAACCAGGAAATGGCTACAAAGGAGGAAATTCATGTGTCACACAAGAATGCAAGAAATAGGAAGAATCTGTGAGACTGGGTGGCCATGTGGAGTCATAGCTGGAGACTATTCTAGACAAGTGTGTACATGCAGTTAGATAAAGAGGGGAAAGGAGAGTAATAGCCTGAACCAAGGGAGAGAAAAGTCATTGAGAGTGTCCTCAGGTCAGAGGACTGTACTCACATTCCAACGAGAATTCACTAATGTGGTCCTTCACTTCCAGATTCACATCGGATTCCTGGGTGAATCCGATGAAGTAGAGTCAAAACAGGTCCTCCAACTCAGTCATCTCCTCATCACTAAAGTTGCTTTTGCACCTGGGCTTCAGGAAAATGCCAGTGTCCGAGTCACTCTCCCAGCCATGAATCTGCAAGTCATCCAACCAGTCTAAGCCTTGATTTGAACCCAGGTGCTTTTGGCATAGTTAGAAATCTGGTTGAGATAGAAGGCGGTTGGCTCCTGGAACACTGTAGAAGGATAAGAAGAGTGAAGAAAAATGTAGAACCAGGATGGAATGAAAAAGCACCCAGATTCTGAACAACAATATAGAACTTGAAACAGTTTCCTGCCCCCAAAGCCTCTGGCTCCATCCCCAACCTCCAGGATAGGAGAGAGAGCTGGAGACAGCAGAGCCCAGATCTTTCATGGTAAGTACAGCATGCTTTTATGCAGAAGCCTTGCACCTGTGCTGGAAGCAGCCAGAGTTACTCTTACTGCCCTCATGGTTACTACCTGGGATGATAAACACTAGTAACAGAAGTGGTAGAAGTAGCATTTCATTGGGAAGTAGAATTTCTAACTCTCAGAGTTGGTGTTTAATCTCTAATTTCAGCACACCTTTTTCCCAGAATTCTAAAGTGATTTCATGTTTTCCCCAACTGACAAAACTCTGGCCCACGTTGCACACCACAGAAAAACTGAATCTCCCACCGCTCTCTAGACTCCCACTCTGCCTCTCATTTCCACTCCTTGGTCTCAGCCTCCTTTATAGTTACTACCTTGGAAAAGCTCCCATGTGATGCTGAAAAGTTATTTCACCTTCCCAATCTTTCATTTTCATATCTGTTAAATAGGAGGCTGTTGATGGGTGGGGCTGTGTTCCCTCCCTGGTATTCACCTGGGACCAAACGATGGTGGAGGTAATGAAGATAATGGCGACCTCCTTCAAAAATTCCCATGCATGCAGTGCTACACTCAGTGCCCTCAACCCTGTAGCAAACCAGCACTGACCCATGCCTCCACCAGAGTCTCCTGGACACTTATGGGGAAGTCTAGGTCAGTCTCTTGTGGGGTCACTGCTCCTTTTTCCTGGGTCCTGGTGCACACAAGGCTCTGTTTGTGCCCTTCACGAGTCTGTTTCCCAGTCCTTCAGACTTAGACTGAAGAAAGTAGGGAAAACCACTAGACAATTCAGTTCAGTTCAGTTCAGTCGCTCAGTCGTATCCGACTCTTTGCGACACCATGAATCGCAGCACGCCAGACCTCCCTGTTCATCACCATCTCCCGGAGTTCACTCAGACTCACGTCCATCGAGTCAGTGATGCCATCCAGCCATCTCATCCTCTGTCATCCCCTTCTCCTCCTGCCCGCAATCTCTCCCAGCATCAGAGTCTTTTCCAATGAGTCAACTCTTCGCATGAGGTGGCCAAAGTACTGGGGTTTCAGCTCCAGCATCATTCCTTCCAAAGAAATCCCAGGATTGATCTCCTTCAGAATGGACTGGTTGGATCTCCTTGCAGTCCAAGGGACCCTCAAGAGTCTTCTCCAACACCACAGCTCAAAAGCATCAATTCTTCAGTGCTCAGGCTTCTTCACAGTCCAACTCACATCCATACACGACCACAGGAAAAACCATAGCCTTGGCTAGATGAACCTTAGTCAGCAAAGTAATGTCTCTGCTTTCGAATATACTATCTAGGTTGGTCATAACTTTTCTTCTTTTAATTTCATGGCTGCAGTCACCATCTGCAGTGATTTTGGAGCCAAAAAAAAATGAAATCTGACACTGTTTCCACTGTTTCCCCATCTATTTCCCATGAAGTGATGGGACCGGATGCCCTGATCTTCGTTTTCTGAATGTTGAGCTTCAAGCCAACTTTTTCGCTCTCCTCTTTCACTTTCATCAAGAGGCTTTTTAGCTCCTCTTCACTTTCTGCCATAAGGGTGGTGTCATCTGCATATGTGAGGTTATTGATATTTCTCCCGGTAATCTTGATTCCAGCTTGTGTTTCTTCCAGTCCAGCTTTTTTCATGATGTACTCTGCATATAAGTCAAATGAACTAGACCATTCAGATATGACATAAATCAAATCCCTTACAATTATACAGTGGAAGTGAGAAATAGATTCAAGGGATTAGATCTGTTAGACAGAAATAATATGCCTGAAATAATATGGGTGAAGATTTGTGACATGGTACAGGAGGCAGGGATCAAGAACTCCCCCAAGAAAAAGAAATGCAAAAAGGTAAAATGGTTGTCACAGCTATTTCACAAATAGCTTTGAAAAGAAGAGAAGCTAAAGACAAAGGAGAAAAGGAAACATATACCCATTTGAATGCAGAGTTCCAAAGAATAGCAAGGAGATCAAGAAAGTCTTCCTCAGTGATCAAGGAAAAGAAATAGAGGAAAAAAATAGAATGAGAAAGACTAGAGATCTCTTCAAGAAAATCTGAGATACCAAGGGAACATTTCATGCAAAGATGGGCACAATAAAGGACAGAAATGGTATGGACCTAACAGAAGCAGAAGAGATGAAGAAGAGCTGGCAACAATACACAGAAGAACTATACAAAAAAGATCTTCATGACCCAGATAATCACGATGGTGTGATCACTCAACTAGTCAGACATCCTGGAATGCGAAGTCAAGTGGGCTTTAGGAAGCATCACTACAAACAAAGCTAGTGGAGGTGATGGAATTCCAGCTGAGCTATTTCAAATCCTAAAAGATGATTCTGTGAAAGTGCTGCACTCAACATGCCAGCAAATTTGGAAAACTCAGCAGTGGCCACAGGACTGGAAAAGGTCAGTTTTAATTCCAGTTCCAAAGAAGGTCAAAGAATGCCTATAGGCTAGTAAAATAATACTCAAAATTCTCCAAGCCAGGCTTCAACAGTATGTGAACCATGAACTTCCAGATGTTCAAGCTGGATTTAGAAAAGGCAGAGGAGCCAGAGATCAAATTGCCAACATCCGTTGGATCATCATAAAAGCAAGAGAGTTTCAGAAAAAACATCTATTTCTGCTTTATTGACTATGCCAAAGCCTTTGACTTTGTGGATCACAATAAACTGTGGAAAATTCTGAAAGAGATGGGAATACCAGACCACCTGACCTGCCTCTTGAGAAATCTGTATGCAGGTCAGGAAACAACAGTTAGAACTGGACATGGAATAACAGACCGGTTCCAAATAGGAAAGGGAGTATATCAAGGCTGTATACTGTCACCCTGCTTATTTAACTTATATGCAGAGTACATCATGAGAAACGCTGGGATGGATGAAGCACAAGCTGGAATCAAGGTTGCTGGGAGAAATATCAGTAGTCTCAGATATGAAGATGACATCACCCTTATGGCAGAAAGTGAAGAAGAACTAAAGAGCATCTTGATGAAAGTGAAAGAGGAGAATGAAAAAATTGGCTTAAAACTCAACATTCAGAAAGCTAAAATCATGGCATCTGGTCCCATCACTTCACGGTAAATAAGTGGGGAAACAGTGGAAACACTGACAGAGTTTATTTAGCAGGCAGGGCTCCAAAATCACTGCAGATTGTGACTGCAGGCATGAAATTAAAAGACGCTTGCTCCTGGGAAGAAAAGTTATGACCAACCTAGACAACATATTAAAAAGCAGAGACATTACTTTGCCAACAAATGTCTGTCTACTCAAGTCTCTGGTTTTTCCAGTAGTCATGTGTTGACATGAGAGTTGGACTATAAAGAAAGTTGAGTGTCAAAGAATTGATGCTTTTGAACTGTGGTGTTGGAAAAGAGTCTTGAGAATCCCTTGGACAGCAAGCAGATCCAACCAGTCCATCCTAAAGGAAATCAGTCCTGAATATTCATTAGAAGGACTGATGCTGACATTGAAACTCCAATACTTTGGCCACCTAATGTGAAGGCCTGACTCATTTGAAAAGACCCTGATGCTGGAAAAGATTGAAGGCAGGAGGAGAAGGGGAGGACAACCAAGGATGAGATGGTTGGATAGCATCACTGACTCAATGGACATGAGCTTGAGTATACTCCAGGAGTTGATGATGAATCAGGAAGCCTGACATGCTGCAGTCCATGCGGTCACAGAGTTGGACACAATTGAGTGACTGAACTGAACTGAAATAGGATGCTAATATTAAACAATTGCTCACCTTCCAGTCTGTTTTAATCTAAAAGAACTCCTTTGGTTTGTCCACCTATGTCATTCTCTCTCCCCACTGCCTTCTTCCCCCGGAACTTTGTCATTACCTCTTCCCAATGTCTCACTTGGCCCTCTTTCTTATCTCATTCTTCTTACCTGGACTCTTTAATTCCACATTATGGTTTCTGAGAGTGGGTATGTGTTGATCATACAGCTTTTCTATATTTGATTCTGGAACCCAAATCCCAGAATTAAATATGATAAATAGTTTATATTCTGAGCAAAATTATCTTACACCATAGAAATTTTTGAGGTTGAAAATTATATTTACTACTGGTATATGACCTTCCCTTCAGTCGCTCTTCACCTCTAGCATTTTCAGTAACTAATCTTCATGAGACAAATAAACAGGAGTTATATGTGCAGCTTTACCCAAATCTAAGATAGCTTTTTTTAGTAAGCTCATTAGCAGTAGAACTTCCTTCTCCTTTTGTAATATCTCATAATCTCTACCTACATTTTGCTCTTTCCTATCAACAAATAAAGTATTGCCCAGTGAGAAAGAAACCAGGCTTCTTCTTTTTTTTTTTTTGCAAAAGTTCAGCAATGTTTGTCCTAAAATGTGATTTTTTTATATTCTCTTTATATGCCTTTAGCAAATTTTAACAATATATTTAGCATTAACTGGAGAAATGTTTGGACTCCAATCACTATGTTAGTTTCAAGGATAATTATTGGTTTTCTCCATTAAGGAAAAAACATTCCAATTGCAGATATATATAATCTAGCAGTGGAGAAGGAAATGGCAACCCACTCCAGTGTTCTTGTATGAAGAATCCCAGGGACAGGGAAGCCTGGTGGCCTACCGTCTATGAGGTCCCACAGATTTGGACACGACTGAAACGACTTATCAGTGGCAGCATCTAGCAGAAATGTGGTAGTAAAACATTTTAAGTGTAAGAAGAGGTTTTCACCAAGTGATATTTGCTACATAGATAATAAGTACAAAATAATAATGTAACATTCTTTATTCCTGGAAATAAATCAAATAGACTTCATCCTTCAATACTCAAAGTCCCTCAAGGTAGGCTTCAACAGCACATGAACCAAGAGCTCCCAGATGTACAAGCTGGATATAGAAAAGGCAGAGGAACTACAGATCAAATTGCTAACATCTGTTGGATCATAGATCACAGAAAAAAAAAAAAAAACTAGGGAAATCCAGAAAAACATCTACTTCTGCTTTATTGACTACACTAAAGCCTTTGGCTGTGTGGAGTAGAACAAACTGTGGAAAATTCTTCAAGAGATGGGAATGCCAAGCCATCTTACCTGCCTCCTGAGAAACCAGTATGCAGGTCAAGAAGCAACAGTTAGAAACAGACTTGGAAAAATGAACTGGTTCAAAATTGGGAAAGGACTATGTCAAGGATGTATATTGTCAACCTGCTTATTTGACATCTATGCAGAGTACATCATGTGAAATGCTGGGCTGGGTAAACTTCAACCTGGAATTAAGGTTGCCAGGAAAAATATCAACAACCACAGATAAGCAGATGATACGACTCTAATGGCAGAAAGTGAAGAGAACTAAAAAGCTTCTTGATAAGAATGAAAGAGGAAAGTGAAAAAGCTAGCCTGAAAATCAGTATTCTAAACCTAAGATCATGGCAACCAGTCCCATCACTTATTGGCAAATTGTTGCCACAGTTCAGTTGCTCAGTTGTGTCTGACTCTTTGCAACCCCATGGACTGCAGCATGCCAGGCTTCCCTGTCCTTCACCATTTCCCAGAGCTTGCTCAAACTCATATCCATTGAGTTGGAGATGCCATCTGAACATCTCATCCTCTGTCACCCCCTTCTCCTTCTGCCCTCAATCTTTCCCAGCATTGGAGTCTTTTCTAAAGAGTCGGCTCTTCATATCAGGTAGCCACAATATTGGATCTTCTGCTTCAGCAACAGTCCTTCCAATGAATATTCAGGATTGGTTTCCTTGAAGATTGACTGGTTTGATCTTTTTGCTGTCCAAGGGACTCTCAAGACTCTTCTCCAAGAGCACAGTTGAAAACCATCAGTTCTTCAGCACTCAGCCTTCTTTATGGTTCAACTCTCACATCCAAGCATGACTTCTGAAAAATCATAGCTTTGACTCTATGGACCTTTGTTGGTAAAGTAATGTCTCTACTTTTTAATACGTTGTATAGGTTTGTCGCAGCTTTTCTTCCAAGGAGCAAGCGTCTTTTAATTTCATGGCTGCAGTCACCATCTGCAGTGATTTTGGAGCCCAAAACAATAAAGACTGTCAGTGTTTCCACTGTTTCCCCATCTATTTGCTCTCAAGTGATGGGACCATATGCCATGATCTTAGTTTTCTGAATGTTGAGCTTTAAGCCAACTTTTTCACTCTCTTCTTTCACTTTCATCAAGAGGCTTTTTAGTTCTTTTTCACTTTCTGCCATAAGGATAAGGTCATCTGCATATCTGAGGTTATTGATATTTCTCCCGGCAATCTTGATTCAAACTTGTGCTTCATCTAGCCCAGCATTTCTCATGATGTACTCTGCATATAAGTTAAATAAGTAGGATGACACTACACAGCCTTCTCGCACTTTTTTTTTCGCAGTTTTGAACCAGTTTTTTACTCTCTATCTGGTTCTAACTGCTGCTTCTTGATCTGCATACAGTTTTCTCAAGAGGCAGGTCAGGTGGTCTGGTATTCCCATCTCTTGAAGAACTTTCCACAGTTTGTTCTACTCCGCACAGCCAAAGGCTTTAGCGTAGTTAATGAAGCAGAAGTAGGTATTTTTCAGTAATTCTCTTGCTTTTTCTATGATTCAATGGATGTTGGCAATTTGATCTCTGGTTCCTGTCTTTTCTAAACCTAACTTTTACATCTGGAAGTTCTAGGTCCACATACTGTTGAAACCTAGCTTGGAGAATTTTGAGCATGACCTTGATAGCATGAGAAATGACTGCAATTGTAAGTAGTTTGAAATTCTTTGGCATTGCCCTTCTTTGGGATTGGAATGAAAATTGACCTTTTCCAGTCCTGTGGTCATGCTGAGTTTTCCAAATTTGCTGGCGTATTGAGTGCAACACTTTCACAGCATCATCTTTTAAGACTTGAAGTAGTTCAACTGGAATTCCATCACTTCCACTAGCTTTGTTCGTAGTGATGTTTCCTAAGGCTCACTAGACTTCTCACTCCAGGATGTCTGGCCGTAGGTGACTGATCACACCTTTTAGTTATCAAGATCACTTTTGTGTAGTTCTGTTATTCTTGTCACTTTTCTTAGTATCTTCTGTTTCTGTGAGGTCCATACCATTTCTGTCCTTTATTGTGCTCATCTTTGCATGAAATTTTCCCTTGGTATTTTTATTTTCTTAAAGAGAACTCTAATCTTTCCCATTCTATTTTTTCCCTCTATTTCTTTGCATTGTTCACTTAGAAATGTTTTCTTATCTCTCCTTGCTCTTCTTTAGAACTCTGCATTCAGATGGGTATATCTTTCCTTTTCTCCTTTGCCTTTCACTTCTCTTCTTTTCTCAGCTATTTGTAAGGCTTCCTCAGACAACCATTTTACCTTTTTGCATTTCTTTTTCCTGGGCATGGTTTTGATCACTGCCTCCTGTACAATGTTACAGTGGACAATGTTACCTCTGTCCATAGTTCCTCAGGCACTCTGTCTGTCAAATCTAATCCGTTGAATCTATTTCTCACTTCCACTGTATACTCGTAAGGGATTTGACTTAGGTCATACCTGAATGACCTAGTGGTTTTCCCTACTTTCTTCAATTTAAGTCTGATAGTTTCAATAAGGAGTTCATGATTTGAGCCACAGTCAGATCCCAGTCTTGTTTTTGCTGACTGTATAGAGTTTCTCCATTTTTGGCTGCAAATAATATAATCAATCTGATTTCAGTATTGACCATCTGAAGATGCCCATGTGTAAAGTCATACCCTGTGTTGTTGGAAGTGTTTCTTTGCTATGACCAGTTCATTCTCTTGGCAAAACTCTGTTAGCCTTTGCACTGCTTCATTTTGGACCCCAAAGCCAAACTTGCCTGTTACTCCAGGTATCTCTCAACTTCCTACTTTTGCATTCCAGTCTCCTATGATGAAAAGAACATCTTTTTTGGTGTTAGTTCTAGAAGTTCTTGTAGGTCTTACAACTATTCAACTTCAATTTCTTTGGCATTAGTGGTTGGGGCATAGATTTGGATTACTATGATACTGAATATTCCGTCATTTTTGAGATTGCACCCATATACTGCATTTCAAACTCTTTTGTTGACTATGAGGGCTACTCCATTTCATTGAAGGGATTATTGCCCACACTCTTGCCCATTTGAATTAAATTTGCCCTTTCCAGTCCATTTTAGTTCACTGATTTCTAAAATGTCAATGTTCACTCGCCATCTCTTATTTGACCACTTCCAATTTATCTTGATTCATGGACCTAACATTCCAGGTTCCTATGCAGTATTTCTCTTTACAGCATCAGACTTTAATTTCACCACCAGACACATTCACAGCTGGATGTTTTTTTCCACTTTGGCTCAAACTTTTCATTCCTTCTGGAGCTACATCTCCGCTCTCCCCCAGTAGTATATTGGGAACCTACTGTCCTGTGGACTTCAACTTTCAATGTCATATCTTTTTATCTTTTCATATTGTTCATGGTATCCTCAAGACAAGAATTCTGAAGTGATTTGCCATTCCCTTCTCCAGTGGACAACATTTTGTCAGAACTCCCCACCATGACCCGTCCATCTTGGGTGACCCTACATGGCATGTCTCATAGTTTCATTGAGTTAGACAAAACTGTTATCTATGTGATCAGTTTGGTTAGTTTTCTGTGATTGTGGTTTGCATTTTGTCTGCCCTCTGATGGATGAGGATAAAGACTTGTGGAAGCTTCCTGGTGGGAGGTACTGACCATGATGAAACCTGGGTCTTGCTCTGATGGGCAAGGACATGCTCAGTAAATCTTTAATCCAATTTTCTGTTGATGGTTGGGCCTAAGGCCAAACTATGGTAGGGGTAATGGCAACCTCCTCAAGGACTTATGCCAGCATGTTGCACATCCCAGGACTGTTGCACTCAGTTTCTCTGGCCTGGGGAAGGCCAATGTCTACCCACACCTCTGCCAGAGACTCACAAACACTCACAGGCAAGTCTGATTCAGTCTTGTGGGATCAGTGCTCTTTTCTCCTGGGTCCTGGTGCACACAATGTTTTGTTTGTGCCTTCCAAGAGTCTGTTTACCCAGTCTTGTGGAAGTTCTGTAATCAAATTCCACTGGCCTTCAAAGATGGTTCTTAGCCCCTCTGCCAGATCCCCAGGTTGGGAAATTTCTTGTGGGCCCCAGAACTTTCACAGTGAGAAAGAACTGTTGTCAAATTTGTTATAGCAGAATTCCTTTTGTTCTCCAGTTTGTGTGTTGTAGGCTCAGGTGTTCTATTCAGTTCAGTCACTCAGTCATGTTCAATTCTGCAAACCCATGGACTGCAGCACATCAGGCTTCCCTGTCCATCATCAACTCCTGGAACTTATTCAAACTCATGTCTATCAAGTCAGTAATGCCATCCAACCATCTCATCCTCTATTGTCCCCTTCTCCTCCTGCCTTCAATCTTTCCTAGCATCAAGGTCTTTTCAAATGTGTCAGTTCTTTGCATCAGGTGGCCAAAGTACTGGAGCTTCAGCTTCAGCATCGGTCCTTCCAATGAATATTCAGGACTGATTTCCTTTAGGATTGACTGGTTTGATTTCCTTGCAGTCCAAGAAACTCTCAAGAGTCTTCTCTAATACCACAGTTATCAATTCTTTGGTGCTCAGTTTTCTTTATGGTCCATCTTTGACATCTTTACATGACTACTGGAAAAATCAGAGTTTTGAGTAGCACTGCTGACACCTTTGTCAGCAAAGTAATATTCTGCTTTTTAATATGCTGTCTAGGTTGGTCACAGGTTTTCTTACAAGGAACAAGTGTTTTAATTTCATGGTTTCAATGACCATCTGCAGTGATTTTGGAGCCCAAGAAAATAAAATCTCTCACTGTTTCTATTATTTCCCCATCTATGTGCCATGAAATGATGGGACCAGATGTCATGATCTTAGTTTTCTGAATATTGAGTTTTAAGCCAATTTTTTCACTCTCTTCTTTCACTTTCATCAAGAGGCTCTTTAGTTCCTCTTCAATTTCTGCCAGAAGGGTGGTGTCATCTGCATATCTAAGGCCCTATAGTGGGGCCAATGGTTACCTCCCACAAGAGGACTTATGCCACACACTGTAACTCCCAAGACTGCTGTTGCCAAATCCTTGTCACCAGGACAGGTTACCCCACTACCTCCACAGGTCTGGCTCAGTAGCTGTGCAGGTCACTGCTCCCTGCCCTAGGTCCTGGTGCACACAGGTCCCTTTTACTCTCTCCAAGTGTCTCTGGAGGATGAGGTTTATTTTAAGTGCAGTTGTGCCACTCTTACCATCTTGTTTCAGCTTCTCCTTTGCCCTTGGACTTAGGGTATCTTTTTTTGGTGGGATCCAATATTCTGTCCATGTTTTGCAGCAGCTCATTGAAATTTTGGTGTTCTTGCCGAGAAGATGAATGTGCATCCTTCTACTCTGCCATCTTAACGGTATGAGATGGCAAATAGAAAGGGAAATAGAAGTGGAAACAGTGAGACATTTGTGTGTGTGTGCTCTAAAATTACTGCATAATGTCACAGCAGCAATGGAATTAAAAGGAGCTTGCTCCTTTGAAAGAAAGCTATAACAAACTTGTACAGTATGTTAAAAAAAAAAAAAAGGCAGAGATATCACTTTGCCAACTAAGGTCCACATAGTCAAAGCTTTGGTTTTTCCAGTAGTCATGTACAGATATAAGAGTTGGACCACAAAGAAGGTTGAGTACCGAAGAACTGATGTTTTTGAATTGTGGTGCTGGAAAAGACTCTTGAGAGTTCCTTGGACTGCAAGGAGATCAAGTCAGTCAATCATAAAGGATATCCACCCTGAATATTCATTAGAAGGACCGATGCTGAATCTGATGTTCCAATAATTTGGCCACATAATGTGAAGAACTGATGCATTGGGGAGAAAAAAAAAAAAAAACCTGATGATGGGAAAGACTGAAGACAAAAGGAGAAGAAGCAGCAGAGGATGAGAAGGTTAGATAACATCATCAACTCAATGGACATGAATGTGAGTAAAATTCAGGAGATAGCAAAGTAGAGGGAAGACTGGCATGCTGTAAAGTCCCTGGGATTACAAGGAGTCAGACATGACTGAGTGACTGAACAACAACAAATCCTAGCCATTGTTTCTTGAGGCTCAAACTGTCCCAACTGTGACACGGGAGCCTTTTCACACCAGTCATTTGTGAATTCTTTCAACACACCTTTACCTTATGGCATGCAGAGTTCCAAAGAATAGCAAGGAGAGATAAGAAAGCCTTCCTCAGCAACCAGTGCAAAGAAATAGAGGAAAACAACAGAATGGGGAAGACTAGAGATGTCTTCAAGAAAATTAGAGATACCAAGGGAACATTTCATGCAAAGATGGGCTTGAAAAGGACTGAAATGGTATGGAGCTAACAGAAGCAGAAGATATTAAGAAGAGGTGGCAAGAATAGACAGAAGAACTGTACAAAAAGGATCTTCACAACCAGCATAATCATGATGGTGTGATCACTCACCTAAAGCCAGACATCCTGGAATGTGAAGTCAAGGGGGCCTTGGAAAGCATCACTAGGAAAAAAGCTAGTGGAGGTGATGGAATTCCAGTTGAGTTATTTCAAATCCTGAAAAATGATGCTGTGAAAGTACTACACTCAATATGCCAGCAAATTTGGAAAACTCAGCAGTGGCCACAGGACTGGAAAAGGTCAACTTTCATTCCAATCCCCAAAAACAGCAATGCCAAAGAACGCTCAAACTATAAACAATTGCACTCATCTCACACGCTAGCAAAGTGCTAGCAAATGCTCAAATTTCTCCAAACCAGGCTTCAGCAATATGTGAACCGTGAACTTCCAGATGTTCAAGTTGGTCTTAGAAAAGGCAGAGGAACCAGAGATCAAATTGCCAACACCCATTAGAACATCAAAAAAGCAAGAGAGTTCCAAAAAATATCTATTTCTGCTTTATTGACTATGCCAGAGCCTTTGACTGTGTGGATCACAAGAAACTGTGGAAAATTCTGAAAGAGATGGGAATACCAGACCACTCAACCTTTCTCATGAGAAACCTATATGCAGGTCAGGAAACAACAGTTAGAACTGGACATGTAACAACAGACTGGTTCCAAACAGGAAAAGGAGTATATCAAGGCTGTATACTGTCACCCTGTTTATTTAACTTATATGCAGAGTACATCATGAGAAACGCTGGCCTGAAAGAAGCACAAGTTGGAACCAAGATTTCTGGAAGAAATATCAATAACCTCAGATATGCAGATGACACTACCCTTGCGGCAGAAAGTGAAAAGGAACTAAAAAGCCTCTTGATGAAAGTCAAAGAGCAGAATGAAAAAGTTGGCTTAAAGCTCAACATTCAGAAAACAAAGATCATGGCATCCGGTCCCATCACTTCATGGGAAATAGATGGGGAAACAGTGGAAACAGTGTCAGACTTTATTTTGGGGGGCTGCAAAACCACTGCAGATGGTGATTGCAGCCATGAAATTAAAAGACACTTACTCCTTGGAAGGAAAGTTATGACCAACCTAGATAGTATATTCAAAAGCAGAGACATTACTTTGCCAACAAACGTCCATCTAGTCAAGGCTATAGTTTTTCCAGTGGTCATGTATGGATGTGAGAGTTGGACTGTGAAGAAAGGTGAGGGCTGAAGAATTTATGCTTTTGAACTGTGGTGTTGGAGAAGACTCTTGAGAGTCCCTTGGACTGCAAGGAGATCCAACCAGTCCATTCTAAAGGAGATCAGCCCTGGGTGTTCTTTGGAAGGAATGATGCTAAAGCTGAAACTCCAATACTTTGGCCACCTCATGCAAAGAGTTGACTCATTGGAAAAGACTCTGATGCTGCGAGGCATTGGGCACAAGAGGAGAAGGGGATGAGAGAGGATGAGATGGCTGGATGGCATCACCAACTCGATGGACATGAGTTTGCGTGAATTCCAGGAGTTGGTGATCAACAGGGAGGCCTGGTGTGCTGCAATTCATGGGGTCACAAAGAGTCAGACATAACTGAGCAAATGAACTGAACTGAACTGAACTGATGGCAAAGATGTTCCAGAGTCTTGAAGAATCTTTCTGTCCCAACTAGAAATCAGCCAGTTCTTCAAGGTGTGAAAATATGTCAAAGCCATAATGTGAGCACTAAGTCTTGGTTTTGTGGCTTTTTAAGTGGTCAGGACATTTTTTAAGCCTAAATATTATGATTTTTTTAATTATACTTGCAATTCAAGTTTAAGATTACAGAGTTTAATATTACATCTATCTCACATCAACTTCTCTAGACAGAAAGTCTTGGATCCAAGTGAATTAACACAACTATATAATCACCTAAACTATATACTATCCACCTGTACACCACTACACTATTACTATCCACCTGTCCCACTGTATACTATATTTCACTAGCCTATAAAAATATGATAGTCTTACAATAACAGTAGTAACTCTACCACCAGAAATAAGTTTTTGACAGGGATCTACTGAGAACAAGCCATTCTCTCAAGGAACTCATAAGTAGAAGGAAAAGAAAAGGAACTGCAGTGTTCTGGGTACAAAGAAAGTGAATCTCTGCACAGTATCAGTCAAGGGAGAGTTAATTCCACTCTAACAGTAAGGAAGGCTATCTGGAGAAACAGATAGCTGCTCAGCTGACCCTCATAGTTAGAAAATCATCCAAATAAAGAGAGTGAAATTCGTTTAAAATGCACAGCAACTCTGCAAATACAACTACCTCAGGATAACTATAGTTAGTTCAATTTGAACAATATTTCAGCAGAAGCAAAAAAAAAAGTTTTAAATAAGAAGTCAAAGGCATGTCACCATGAAGTTGTGTACATCATTTCATTTATTCCAAGGTATATTCTTTCTCACAAATCACATCTATGAAATCTGAGTGGATCCTGCTAGTGATATTGTCTCATAATAACAATTTTCATTTATATTTTTGCTAGGGTATAAATTATGATTTATCTTACAACTACAGGAACAATGATTTGATCAAATGTGATGATCATTTGATGAAATAGGATGAGATTGACTCCTAGGCTGACAACTTGAGTTTTAGGGTTCCTGGATACTTATTCCAAATGGAAAAGGAGACATGGTCAGGACTCACAAGATATTCTGATATGACCTGTTAAGAACACAAGCACAAAAATGCTCAACTTAAGAGATATTTGTACACTATGTACATAACAGCATTATTCACAACAGCTAAAATGTGAATTAACCCAAGTGTCTGTGGAGAGATGAACAGGTAAACAAAACAACATTTAAAAGGAAAGAAATTCTAATACAGGCCACCACATGAATGAATTATGAGGACATAATGCTAGGTGGAATAAGCCATTCACAAAAAGATAAATGATTTCATTTCTATGAGGTACCTAGAGTAGATAGATTCATATAGACAGAAAGTAAAATGGTGGTTGGCAGGGCCTGAGGGAGAAAGGATTGGGGAAAGTGGTTTAATGGGCATAGACTTCTAGTTTTTCAAGATGAAAAGAATTCCAAGGATTGGCTGCATAAATGTGAGTGTACTGAATACTACTAAACTATATGTGTAAAAATGGCTAATGCAGTCAATTTTCCATGATGTATTTTAGTGCAATTTTTCAAAAATAAATTTGCCTACAGATGGGAGTTGGGGACAAAAGGGAAATGTTCTAGCAGAAATTTTGAGACTAAAGAGATGTAATATTAATAGATAAAAAGGAGGGAAAGAATAAAAGGATGGGCAGAAAAAAAAAAGATTAAAAAATGAAAACTCACCAGCGTCTCCAAAACCATAATGCAAGGCATATAGAAAGGATCAAGCAGGGCACTATTATTGCCACAAGTATCAAGCCAATGGATGCAGGGTGTCCTGGCAATTGGGAGAAGACAAAGGGATATCACTTCAAACCCATTCTCTAGTTCTCCAGGCCTACTTGCCCACCCGAGTGTCAACACCCACTTTAATGCTTACCTGCTTTTGATGATTGGACATCTCTGATTCCCTTTCTCATATTCCCAGATGTCATATTCTCACAGCCACCCACAGTCTGTTCATCTTGCCCCATCCCACCCAGTTTAGAGTCCTTCATTCTTACCTATTGTCTGCCTTAATTCAGCAATTTTCATTCCTCTGGCACTGGAGTCCCAGAAATAAATCTCAAACTCTATCTCTCTTTCTTTGTCTCTCCCTTCCTACCTCTCCCTCTGTCACTCTTTCTTCCCCCTCTCCTTCCCTCCCTCCTTAGCTCATCCATCAAGTCTCTCCCCTTCCTCAGGACTGCCCTCTGTTCTTGAGGACCATCTCCTCCCATCCCCAGCTGGGCCCCAGTGCCTTCTCACCCCAGTACAGGATGATGTCCTGGTCTCCTAGACTGCTGTGCTTCACTCGGCAACTCAGGCCAGCCGCCTCCCCAGCCGCCACATCCAGGGTTACTCGGAGATACCAAGTCCAGTCAGCATTGGGCATGATGTTTCCTCGCCGAGTACCAGGCTGCTCCTGCTCGCCCCTCATCCACATCACCCGCACAGGTTTTGGGTAGAATCCTGAGACGTGGCAGACCAGCAGTAGGCGGCCAGGCCCAGGAGTGGGGCTACTGGACAGCCAGGCCTCAGGCTTCACTGGGGTAGGAAGGAGCAGTAAGAATGTCAGATTATGACTCTAAGCCAGAGCATGGGCCTCAGAAACCCACAAATTTGGACAGTTTCCTCTTCCACTCCATGGGCACCAAATGACTTATTGATTAATCATTTCTCTATTTAGGTACTTCTCACTTTTGAATTTAAAGAAAGTCATTGGAGGAGAAATAGAAACATCTTGGAGAGAGCATAAGACGAACCTTGCCTCTGCAGTTCTGCCTTCCCTGCATCGAGGACACCCAGGAGATATCGAGGACAGGTTTCTGAGAGGAGTCTCTCAATGATATCGGAGATGCCTTGATACTGACTCACGAGTGCACAAAAACTCTGCCCCCTGCTGCCGCTGTCTGGCTCAGGCACACAGGAATGATTCTGGATCTTCACAAAATCCAGTCCTCCTAAAGCTCCTCTCAAAGAGCTTCCTATGGACTTCCCAGAATGCAGGTCACAGCCTGCTATGACCTGGATCACAAAGGGGTCTGTGTAAAGGAAAACTGAGACAAGTTAAAAAGCAAACAGGAAAGAAAGAGATGAGAAAAAGGCATAGGACTTCTTATTTTAGTGGCGACAAGTTGAGAGGTGAAATTATTGACATAAAACCAATTGCAGTATTCAGGACTTTTCAGAAAGAGCACTGGGGAGACATATGCATATCATCAATGGTGGGGTTAGGTGGTTTTAAGGATGTAGAGTGGGCAAGAGGGGAGAGGCGCAATGTGTGATGGAGTCAGAAGTGCAGCATTCCACAGTGGAGGGAAGGGTTACATGTAGAGAGGGGATCAGGCAGCAGATACTTGAGGACATCTATTGGAGTAGTAGGAAGTCACACTTAAGTTCACTCAAGCACAGAGTAGGAAAAGGAGGTTCTTCCTTGCAGTTTTAGAGAAACAACTTACATAGATGCAAACAAGAATAACCACAAGAGTGGTCATGTACACAGAAGAGAGCAAGAAACAGGAAGAATCTCAGATACTGGTGGAGGTATGGAGTCGGAGTTGAAGGCTACTCTGGACAAGTGTGTACATGCAGTTGGATAAAGAGGGGGGAAAGAGACCATCATCAGAGGCAGTAGTAGACTGACACAAGAGAAAGAAAAGTCACTGAGAGTCTCTCCAGATCAGAGGACTATACTCACATTCCAGCTGGAACTCATTGACTCTATCCTGCACTTCCCGAGTGAATCCAATGAAGTAGGCTCGGAAGAGGTCCACCAGCTCTGTTATCTCATCATCACTAAAGTTGCCCTTGGACCAGGGCTTCAGGAAAATGGCAGTGCCCGAGTCACTCTCCCAGCCATGAATCTGCAAGTCATCCAACCAGCCTGAGCCTTGATTTTGAGCCCATGTGCTGTTGACAAAGGTTGAAATCTGCTTGAGATGGAAGGAGGTTGGCCCCTGGAACACTGTAGTGGTGGAAAGATAAGAAGAATGAGGGGAAAATGTGGAGTCAGGATAGAATGAAAAAGAACCCACAGTCTGAACAACAATACAGAGCTTGAAACAGTCCCCTGCCCCCAAAGCTTCTGGCTCCATCTCCAGCCTCCTGAATAGGAGAGAGGGCTGGAGACAGCAGAGCCCAGAGCCTTAGTGGTAGGTGCGGCATGCTTTTATCAAGAACCTCTGCACCTGTGCTGGAAGCAGCCAGAGTTATTCTTACCATCTTCATTGTCACCACCTGGGAGGATAACTCCAAGTAACAGAAGTGGTAGAAGCAGCATTTCACTGGGAAGTATAACTTCTGACTCTCGGAGCTGGTATTTGATCTCTAATTTCAGCATTTTTTTTTTTTTCGGTACTCTAAATTGACTTCCTCTCTTCCCCAGCTGACAAATCTTTGACCCACATTGCACATCTCAGAAAAACTATGCCTCCCACAGCTCTGAACTCCCACTCCACCTCATTTCCATTCTTTGGTCTTCATCTCCTTTATACATATAACCCTGGAAAATCTCCCTTATGATGCTGAAGAGTTATTTCACCTTCCCAATCCTTTATTTCCACATCTATTAAAGAAGAGGGTAATACTAAACAATTGCTGAACTTCCCATCTCTTTTAATCTAGAAGTATTCCTTTGGTTGGTCCACCTATCTCATTTTCTCATACAGCAAATATAGCACTGATGGTGAGGCAGCAGTAACAGAGAGGTAGTGCAGGTAGTCTTGGAGAGAGTACCAAATGGATCAGTGTGAGTGGCCACAGTACCCTGGTGTACATTCACAGAGACCTCCTCTGAGAATGGAGATGCACAGGAGAAAGGGAGATTCTGAGAACCCCAGCCCCCATTTCAGGGAGTCAGATACTGGAAAAGTGAGCCTATGCTCTCTATACCATCTTTATCATCACCGTTAGTATCTCCTGCTTGGCTAATACTTGGCTAAAGGTACTGACAGACTCACTAGGACATGAAGATGATGTCCAGGATGTATGGTACTCAGAGCTTGATCTTTTTTTTTTTTTTTCAGAGCTTGATCTTTACTCCACACTAATACTATAAAGACTCCTTTGTCAATGGCCCATGGTACCAAAGGGAAAACCTGAGTGGAAACAAATTATTTCAAAATCTCAATTACTCCAATCAAGAGGATCAGTAAACAAGATCTTCCTTTACTGGTGAAAATTAGACTGAGATGGTAGAGATAAAAAGGTGAAAATTTACCTCTGATTCCCTTAAGTTCCCCACAAAAATAAATACAACAAGTACCTTAAAGTCTACTCCAAAATCAAGGAAGACACACACCTCAGGTCCAGAAGGAATATTTCTGCAAGCCTGAGGACACCAGAGGACCTTCCACTGAAGTATAAGGCAGTTGCCCAAGTGAGCTGGTATCTAATGGTTGCCTGAGGACAGCTACTGAGCAATCCTATACAGTCTGAGTGTTGGTCACAGTATCTGAAGAGCATTAAAACTACATACACATGGAGTATGGATGTGAGAATTTCTTGACAGACAAAAACAGTTAAGCCATGTAAGAAAAATAAAACCAACTTATATCACAAAAGTAAGTGAAACTCAAGCTAGGTTTGTTTTGTAAATGTCTCTGACAATCATAAAAGAAACAGAAGTCAACTACCTAAAAATGGCAAGAGAAACTTCTACTGTAGTAACCAATCATTGTAAAAATTAATAACTTCCTCATTTCTACTCTGTAAATCATTCTGTAATTTCATGCCCCTGAACTTCACATCAGTCTTTTAATTTGGAATCTCCCCATTTGTGAATTATTTTTATATCCCAATAAACTCTTACTAAATATTACTCACTGATTTGGTGCTTTTAATTTCCCCATTTCTAGATTCTGGGCATGTTGATAAACTAAACAAAGAAAACTCAAGCAACTGTGTAGCCTGTGCTATTACTTTTATTTTTAATGTTTTTATTTAAACCATGTGCCAAAAGTTAACTTCTGGATGTCCAAGCTGGATTTAGAAAAGGTAGAAGAACCAGAGATCAAATTGTTAACATCTGCTGGAAAACGGATAAAGGAAGGGAACTCCAAAAAAAAAAAAAAGAGTATTAAAACTACATACACATGGAGTATGGATGTGAGAATTTCCTTCTGCATCATTGAGGGTTTCCCTTGTAGCTCAGCTGGTAAAGAATCCACCTGCAATGCAGGAGACCTGGGTTCGTATCCCTGGGTTGGGAGGATCACCCGGAGAAGGGAAAAGCTACCCTCTCCAGTACTTTGGCCTATACAGTCCATGGAGTGGCAAAGGGTCGGACAGGGCTGAGCGACTTTCATTTTCTGCTTCATTGACTATGCTAAAGCCTTTGGCTGTGTGGATCACAACAATTTTTTGAAAATTCTTCAAGAGAAGGTCTGAAAAACCTGTATGCCGGTCGAGAAGCAACAGTTAGAACAGGACATGGAACAACAAACTGGTGAAAACTGGGAAAGGAGTACATCAAGTCTGTATATTGTCAACCTGATTCTTTAGCTTCTATGCATAATACATCATACAAAAAGCCAGGCTGGATGAAGCACAAGCTATAATCAAGATTGCCAGGAGAAATATCAATAACCTAAGATGTGCAGATGACACTACCCTTATGGAAAAAGCAAAGTGCAACTAAAGAGTCTCTTGATAAAGGTGAAATAGGAGAGTGAAAAGGCTGGCTTAAAACTCAATATTCAGAAAACTAAGATCATGGCAGCTGGCCCTGTGGAAGAGCTGGAAGGCTTTGAGCAAATACTGAAAATGTATTTGCTCCACTCATGATGAAGGTTGGAAGCTGGAACGAGCATACCACAGGGTTATGAGTGTTCAGCGAGTGCCTGAGGCTGGGAATGGAATAAGGAAGGGTTATACGCCTGGCCTTGAGGCGTTCGAAGGCTTCCTTCTGACCACCTGTTTCTGGGAGCAAGGACTGTTGTTTCATGATAAGACTCCCTTTAGAGTTTCGCCAAAGCTATGTTATGTCTTGGGCAGTGGGAACTGTATTTTATGTTTGAATGCTTTGATGTTTATTGAGAAAGGCTACGTGCAAGTCTGCTTTATGCTCTGTTCCCTGAGACCATAAAACTGCACAGCTGGATAATACACTTTGTCAGTCCACTAGAGGCTGTCCCTGAGTGTTCCTTTCAGAGCGCGGTTCTCTGAGCCTTACAACTGGTGCTCAACATGGGGCTCGAAGCAGCAGACTGGTTTTGAACAAGGACCGCACTCCTGCAGAAGCGAGGTAAGCAGGGTGGGACATCAGACAAGTAAGATTCCATTTGTTCATCTCATGCCTCATTTCTTGAAACAATAAGGGGTTAATCTGCCTGAAGAGCAGTTAACTAGCTGTTACCATATGGTGGTTAAATATGATCCATGGTTTCCGGAGGAAGAAACCTTAGATTTACAGACTTAGACCAGAGTAAAAAATAATGTTCTAAAAGCTTATAGACAGGGGGTAAAAATTTCCTCACAATGGTGGATAACTTGGTCTCTCTTATGGGCCATTATGGAACAATTAGCTGGCTTGGGAGGAAATTTAAAGGTTGAAACTGTTCAATCCCTGCATGAATATGAATTAGAAGAGGAAGATCTATCAGAGGTTTTAAATCAGAAAAATGTAATGCTAGAGCAGATTACAGACAAACAAAAGTCACAGGTGCTGAAAGCAGGTAAACAATCAACTTTACCAGAGGTCCCTGATCCGCCTTCACCTTGCTTTTCCTGAGCTCATATTAACAAGCCTCTAACACCGGCCTTTCCGCCCCACCACTACTGCTCTGCCGTTTCCTAGCATTCCTCCTCGGGACATGCCTCTTTGTGCGTGGGCTTTTCCAGTCCAATTTAATAGTCCTCAACCCGGACATAATCAGTGGCAATCACCTGATTTCGGCTTGCTCACGAAATTCAAAAAGGCATGTACGTTGTATAGACCTACCTCACCCTACTGTATGGAATTTCTACGAGGCTAGGTGGATCAGTGGCTTCATGCAGATATTTTTACAGTTGCTAAAATGGTTATGACTCCACAACAGCTACTACAGTGGCAAATGTAGGTCACGGATAAAGCCAAATTAATCTTGCAAGAACAGCAAAGCAAGGGAAACCCTGCTGGACTACATTTTGAAATTCTCACCAGCACCAAAGCTATGGCTGAAACTGCTGCGCAATTACAATTTGTGCAGCCGCCCATATTATACTGGATTTTAAAAAATAGCTATCAGAGCATGGGCTAAAATCAACAATTCCACCTCTGATGGATCCTTTGTAAAAATATTGCCGGGACCAACTGAAGAATATGCTCAGTTTATTAGTAAATTGAAGGAAGCCATTGATCGCAGTCTTAAGGATACATCTTTGCAAAAAATCATTTTTAAACAACTGGCTTTTGATAATGCTAATAAAGATTGTCAGGCTATTATCAGACCCATTAGGGAGCAAGGAGGAATTATGGAGTATTTGAAAGCTTGCCAGAATGTGGGGATAATTCAACATAAACCTAAAATAGCTGCTTTAAAAACCTTAAATGCTTCCCAAAAGTCTAAAGTTAAATGTTTTAATTGCGGCAAGCCGGGACACATGCGGAAACAGTGTTGCTTGCATTGGCAAACAGGTCTTTCTCCTGACAAAGGAGGGGCTATTAAAACTAAGCCCCCCGGGCTCTGCCCAAGATGTAAAAAGGGGAATCATTGGCTAAGAAAATGCCGCTCTAAATTCGATAAACAAGGTAATGCCTTACCCATCCAGACACCTCCTCTGGGAAACTAGAACAAGGGCTCTCCTATAGCCCCATTAAACAAAGAGGACAACCAAATATTACTGAATTAACAGCGAATACCAGACATAGTACATGTGTAGACATTCCTGCTCCCTGAAATATGGAATTATTAATGGTAAATAATCCTATGAAAATCTTAACTGGATATTTTGGCCCTATACCAAAAAATACTGTAGGCCTCCTGTTGGGATGAAGCAGCAGCACCATGCATGGAATAATTGTACATACTGGAATCATTGATGAAGATTACACAGGTGAAATTGCAGTAATGTTACATGTGACTCACAACTTGTATTTACAAAAGGGTGACAGATTTGCTCAGCTATTGCTATTACCCTATGTGCCCCCACTTAATAAAAAGTTAAATACCAGAACAGGTGGCTTTGGGAGTACCAACATTACTGCAGCCCTTTCTACTATTATAAAAGAAATCAATAGGCCCATGTTAAAATTAAAAATCAGAGGAAGAACTTTTGAAGGAATGTTAGACACTGGGACAGATGTCTCCATCATAAGAACAGAGGAATAGCCTTTGGATTGGCCTATGGTTTTAGCCTCCCACCAACCGGTGGGAATAGGAACTGCAGATGCAGCCCAAACTTAGGTTAGTTCATCTTACTTACAAGCCCTGGGCCCTGATCAGTCAGTCGCTTACGTTAAACCATACATTGCCCCATTACCATTGAACTTATGGGGAAGAGACTTTCTACAACAAGCTCAAGTGACTATACAATTGGATGAAACTTTTTCTTAGGGGTCACTGAGATAAAGCCACTGAAGTTAGAATGGAAGTCTGATAAACCTATCTAGACAGCTCAATGGCCCCTATCAAAAGAGAAATTATCCACTTTGCATACTTTGGTGGCTGAATTACTACAACAAAATAGAATAGAAACTACTCAATCACCATGGAATTCACCAGTTTTTGTTATCAAAAAGAAATCAGGTAAATGGAGAATGCTAACAGATTTAAGGAATATCAACACTATAATGGTTCCTATGGGAACATTACAACCAGGACTCCCAAGCCCTGCTATGGTCCCTAAGGACTGGGCTATTATGATTACTGATTTAAAAGATTGCTTTTTCACTATACCCTTACATCCAGAGGACAAGCAACGCTTTGCCTTCTCATTACCCTCTATTAATAATCAGTCTCCTGTTCAACGGTATCAATGGAAGGTCCTGCCCCAAGGTATGATGAACTCCCCTATGGTCTGTCAATTCATTGTTGACAAAAATTCTGCAGCCCATCAGACAACAATTTCCTGAGGTACATCTCATTACATGGATGACATTTTATTGGCTTCTCCCTCAGAATGTCAATTAAATTTATTAAGTAATGAGGTCATAACCAATTTAACTAATCATGGGCTACTAATAGCAAAAGATAAATTACAACACCACTCCCCTTTTAAATATCTCGGATATTTTATGGACTGCTCCACCGTAAAGCCACAGAAATTTTCTATCAGATGGGATAATTTACACTTAATGATTTCCAGAAACTTCTCGGGGATATTAATTGGCTACGACCTACCTTGGGGATTCCCACATTTGCTTTTCAAAATTTATTCAAATTATTAGAAGGTTCTTCTGATTTGAATAGTCCCTGACAAATTACCCCTGAGGCTGAGAAAGAATTACAATTGGTGTAACAGAAGATTCAACAAACATTTGTATACTGTATAATTACAATTCCCCCTTTCAGATATATGTTTTTGGTACCAGGATATCTCCTACAGCCATTATAGTACAGGATAATCACCCTATTGAATGGGTATATCTCCATTCCAAACAGACTAAACACATTGTTTCCTATATAGACTTATTAGGGAAAATCATTTTTCTTGCATGCTCTCGCTTATGCACTATAGCTAGATATGACCCTACTAAGATTTACCTACCTTTGGCAAAAACAGAAATTGATAATGCTCTCCAGGTGTCCACTATCACTAGTCCCCAAGGGACTAACCTTAGAGGCTTACAAACAAATGAATAATGGCAAGCTGATTTTACACATTACAAACTGCCCCCTTTTAAATTTTTATTTATAGTCATAGATACCTTTTCCAGCTTCATTTGGGCAGTTCCTTCCACCACCAAGACTACTAAAGCTGCCATCACAGCCCTTCTACAATGTTTTTCAATGATGGGGATCCCTGCCACCATCAAAACGGACAATGGTCCGGCTTTTACAGCCAATGCTTTTCGTGATTTCATACATCAATGAGATATTTGCCATCTTACTGGCATCCCGTACTATTCTCAGGGCCAAGCCATCTTTGAACAGGCCCACCGTACATTCAAGCTTGTTCTTAATAAACAAAACAGGGGGAATAAGCTAAGGGACCCCTATGGACCTAAAGCCATCTTGCCTATAGCCCTTCTAACAATCAATTATTTTGAAACACGAGCAGAGCGACGTTTTTCTGATTCACCCTCGCGTATGCCTGAACAAATTGCTGTTTGGGTTAAATGTCTTGATCAATGGCAGCCAGGAACACTTAAGTTCCTAGGCAAGGAATATTGTCTTGTCATTTTAGATGATGGAACCGAACAGTGGGTCCCACTCAGAAGAGTCAGAAGATGGGCAGGCCTTGCTCCACACCCCCTGACCAGTAACAACACTAAAACAGAAATTGCAACAGATGACATTGAAAGACAGCAAGAAAATGAAACGTCCCCGACATAATGCGCCTTTTCTGACCTGGGTGCAATGAAAATTCTGTCCAGACAAGCTGAAGATACTCTATTGATGACCAACAGTGAGGTAACACCAGAAAAACCTGTTGCTGGCCATGATGGCCGTTTTAACCTGTGCTTCTGGGGTAAGTGGTAATTACACCTATTGGGCTTATATCCCCAACCTGCCTTTCTTATAAGTGGTGGATTGGACAAAATCATCTCCTGTGGTTTTCACAAATGATAGCTTACATTTTCCTGCCCCCTGGTCAGATCTAGGACCACGAATAAAAGAAGGAAAGACAGTTAACACTTATGTATCCAGTGCTCCCCATCTGTTTTAGCGCCCTCCCTTTGTGTCTCTGTCTATATCCACAACGGTGGGCTTACTCTTTCTCAAATGGCTCTTTCCGTCTTGGAATGTTCACTACCATGGCCTTTGTTCTCAACTGGACAGAGATTACCTACCCTAGACAAATAGCCAACTTCATTCACTATCTATTTAGGCCTTGTGAGCCTCCTTGTGACAACGTATCTTGGAAGAAAAAATCATCTGTGCTGGAAATGGACTGGTCCACCTGTAGAAGAAGGTTTGGAAGTCTCTGTTCACACCAACATGACTTTTGTAGATTGGGGGCCTCATGGACTCTTTGTGAATAGCTCAGAATCACAAGAAAATAATAACACGTGCCAATGGTATAATGTTTCAGCACCACATTTTAACAAAACACAAACAGGACTCTGGCATCAACACGATGAACTTTTGAACTGGTACAACAGAGGTCTTTCACCTCCCAGACCCCAGATAATCAGTCCAGTCCTGGGGCCTGGACACTGGCACCTTTGGAAAATTCCTGCTTGCTTGTCTCAGTTTAGCGTCTCATACGCTTATGCACATGTTTCCATTCCACAAAATTATACTATTGAGTATAATTATACTGGTTATGTTCAAGCTTGTGTAAATGTGCCATATCTTTTTGCTATTGGACAATTTAGGAGTAATGGCTCAACTCTGTCCTTCACTGAGTGTCATTTGTATACCTGTTTAAATCATAGTGTGCCAATTAATTTTATTAAAGACAGTGATTTTTAGTCCGGCAAAGGATTGACTTATGGGTTCCAGTTAAGATCTCTGAACCCTGGTCAGATTCCATGTTATTGTCTTTTATTCTGAGAGAATCCCTAAAAAGAAGCAAACGCTTTATTGGCTGGATCATAGCTGCTATAGTGGGTATTATTTCAGTCATAACCATTGGTACAGTTTCTGGAATGGCATTGTATAATTCTATTCAAAATCATGATTTCATTACTGCCTGGAAAAAGGATTCTCATGATCTCTGGGCCCAGCAAGCTCAGATAGATCAACAAATACAAATACGCTTAGATGACCTACAAGCCACCCTTATGTATGTGGGAGATGATCTGCATGCTTCACAGGTACAATTTAAGTTGTGGTGTCACTGGAATTTCACTACTTTCTGTTTGACCAATATGCCATACAATGCCACTAAATATCCTTGGGAACAAATAAAGTTACATCTTTTAGGTTCGAAATCAAACACTAGTCTAGATATAGAAAAACTGAAGCAACAAATCACGTCTACCTTCAACAACATTCGCCCTGTGTTATTTAACACTGACTTCTATAATACACTATCCACTAGTACTTCCTTTCTAAATCCAAAAAATTGGGTACCCCATATGATGGCTTCTTATGTGCTGATCTTTTTATTGTTTGTTATTGTTCTTATAGGATTCCAAACATTATCTGCTCGAGCCACCGCCATCCAAAAAGCAAGAGTAAAAATGGCTGCAACAGTCCTTGCTCTTAAGGAAAAAGGGAGGAAATGTGGAGGAGCTGGAAGGCTTTGAGCAAATACTGAAAATGTATTTGCTCCACTCATGATGAAGGTTGGAAGCTGGAACAAGCATAACAAAGGTTATGAGCGTTCACCAAGTGCCTGAGGCTGGGAACGGAATAAGGAAGGGTTATACGCCCGGCCTTGAGGCGTTCGAAGGCTTCCTTCTGGCCACCTGTTTCTGGGAGCAAGGACTGTTGTTTCATGATAAGACTCCCTTTAGAGTTTCACCAAAGCCATGTTATGTCTTGGGACATAACAATACAGTGGGAACTGTATTTTATGCTTGAATTCTTTGATGTTTATCGAGAAAGGCTACATGCAAGTCTGCTTTATGCTCTGTTCCCTGAGACCATAAAACTGCACAGCTGGATAATACACTTTGTCAGTCCACTAGAGGCTGTCCCTGAGTGTTCCTTTCAGAGCGCAGTTCTCTGAGCTTTACAGGCCCCAGCACTTGACAGCAAATAGATGGGGGAAAATGGAAACAGTGACAGATTTCATTTTCTTGGGCTCCAAAATCACTGTGGACAATGACTTCAGCCACAAAATTAAGACACTTGCCCTTGGAAGAAAAGCAATGAGAAACCTAGACAGCATACTGAAAAGAAGAGACATCACCTTGACAATGAAAGTCTGTATTGTCAAAGCTATGGTTTTACCAGTAGTCATGTACAGATGTGAGATTTGGACCACAGAGAAAGCTGAGGCCTAAGAATTGATGCTTTCAAACTGTGGTGCTGCAAAAGACTCTTGAGAGTCCCTTGGACAGCAAAGAGATCAAACCAGTGTATCTTAAAGGAAACCAACCTTGAATATTCATTGGTAGGATGGATGCTGAAGCTGAAGCTCCTATACTTCGGCCACTTGATGTGAAGAGTCAACTCATTGGAAAAGACCCTGATGCTGGGAAAGATTGAGGACAAGAGGAGAAAGGGGCAACACAGGATGAGATGATTGGATAGCATCACTGATTAAATGGACATGAATTTGACCAAACTCCAGATTTGTGCTGAACAGGGAAGCCTGGTGTGCTGCAGTCCATGACGTCACAAAGAGTCGGACAGGACTGAGAGACTGAACAACAACAACAATGTATGGATGTAAGATTTGGACTGTTCAGGAGGTTGAGGGACAAAGAATTGGTGTTTTCTAACTGAAGGGCTGAATAAGACTCTTGAGAGTTCCTTGGACTGCAAGGAGATCAAACCAGTCAATCTTAAAGGAAGTTAACCCTGAATATTCATTGGATAGACTGATGATGAAGCTGAAGCTCCAGCACTTTGGCCACCTGATGGAAGGAGCCGATGAACTGGAAAAGACTCTGATGCTGGGAAAGATGGAAGGCAAAAGGAGAAGGGAGTGGCAGAGGATGAGATGATTAGATAGCTTCACTGATTCAATGGACATGAATTTGAGCAATCTCCAGGAGACCATGAAGGACACCGAAGCCTGGTATGCTGCAGTCCATGGGGTCACAAAGATTCGACACAACTTAGCTATTAAACAACAACATCAAATCCCAGCCATTGTTTCTCTTGAAACTAAAACTGTCCCAATTATGATATGGGAGTTTTTTCAACCCAGGCACTTATGAATCCTTTTATCATACATTTATCATTGAGCTTCCCTTTACCTTCTGGTATGGCAAAGGTGTTCCAGACTCTTGGAGACATTTCCTGCTCCAAACTAGAAATCAGCCATCTCTACAAGGTACTTTGGTTCCTTGTAGTGGGAAAATATTATGTGAAAGCCTTAATCTGAGTTCTAAGCCTTCACTTTAGGTTTTTTTAAGTGGCCAGGACCCTTTTTTAAGTCTTAATATTATGATTTTTTATTTATATTTGCAATTCAAGTTTAAAACTACAGAGTTTTACTCATTTACTCACATTAACTTTTCTACATAGAAAAATTGTAGTTTCCTGTGAATCAACCCAATTATGTACTTACTTAAACCCACTATATGCTATATTCCATACTATCCACCTGTCTCACTATACACCATATCTACACAAGATAGTTTTAGAATAACAATAAAAACACTACACACAAAAACATGATTTGGGCCAGAGATCCACCAACAGCAAGCTCTTCTCTCAAGGAACATATAAGTAGAAAGAAAAGAAAAGCAATAAGAACCGTAGTGTTCTGGGTATGAGTAAAGTGGATCTATGCAAGATACCAGTCAAGGGGGGGTTACTTCCACTGTAGCACTAAGGAAGGCTTTCTGGAGAAACAAACTGCTCAGCTAACCATTGTAGGCAGAAAATCATCCAGGCCAAGATGGAGACATTTTGTAAAAGATGCTCAGCAGCCCTGCAAATACAATTATCTCAGCATAATTACAGTTAGTTCAATTTGAGAAATTATATTTCAGCAGAAGCAAAAAAAAGGTTTAAATAAGAAGTCAAAGGCATATCACCATGAAGTTGTGTACATTATTTCATTTATCCCAAGGTATGTTCTTTCTCACAAATCACATCTATGAAATCTGAGTGGATCCTGCTAGTGATATTGTCTCATAACACTTTTCATTTATGTTTCTGCTAGGGTATAAATTATGATTTATCTTACAACTTACAGAAACAATGATTTGATCAAATATGATGATCATTTGATAAAATATGAAATTGATTACTAGGCTGACAACTTGAGTTTCAGGGTTCCTAGATACTTATTCCAAATGCAGAAGGAGACATTCAGGGCTCATGAGATATTCTGATATGACCTGTTAAGAACACAAGCAAAAAACTGCTCTTCTTAAGTGGTATTTGTACACTATGTTCATAGCAGCATTATTCACAACAGGCAAAAAGTGACTGTTGAATTAACCCAAGTGTCTGTTGAGAGATCAACAGGTAAACAAAACAATCTTTAACAAGAAAGAAATTCTAATACAGATCACCACATGAATGAATTTTGAGGGCTTAATGCTAAATGTAATAATCATTCACAAAAAGGCAAATGATTCCACTTCTAGAGGTACGTAGACTGTAGAGATTCATATACACAGAAAGTAGAATGGTGGTTGCCAGGGTCTGAGGGAGCAAGGATTGGGGAAAGTGGTTTAATGGGCATAGACTTCTAGTTTTTCAAGATGAAAAGAGGTCTAGAGATTGGCTGCATAAAATGTGAATGTGCTTAAGACTACTAAACTATATGTATAAAAATGGCTAATGTAGTAAATTTTCCATGATGTAATTTACTGCAATTTTTCAAAAATAAATTTACCTACAGATGGAAGTTGAGGAAAGTTTCTAGTGGAAATATTGAGGCTAAAAAGGCATAATAGTAATACATAAAACAGAGGGAAAAAATAAAACTGTGGACAGAAAAGAAAGATTAAAATATGAAAACTCACCAGCGTCTCCAAAACCATAATGCAAGACATATACAAAGGATCAAGGAGGGCACTATTATTGCCACAAGTATCAAGCCAATGGATGCGGGGTGTACTGCCAATTGGGAGAAGACAAAGGGATATCACTTCAAACCCATTCTCTAGTTCTCCAGGCCTTCTTGCCCACCGGAGAGTCAACACCCACTTTAATGCTTACCTGCTTTTGATGATTGGACATCTCTGATTCCCTTTCTCATATTCCCAGATGTCATGTTCTCACAGACACCCACAGTGTGTTCATCTTGCTCCATCCCACCTAGTTTATAGTCCTTCATTCTTACCTGTTGCCTGCCTTAATTCAGCAATTTTCATTCCTCTGGCACTGGAGTCCCAGAAATAAATCTCAAACTCTCTCTCTTTCTTTGTCTCTCCCTTCCTACCTCTCCCTCTGTCACTCTTTCTTCCCCCTCTCCTTCCCTCCCTCCTTAGCTCATCCATCAAGTCTATCCCCTTCCTCAGGACTGCCCTCTGTTCTTGAAGACCACCTCCTCCCATCCCCAGCTGGGCCCCAGTGCCTTCTCACCCCAGTACAGGATGATGTCCTGGTCTCTTAGACTGCTGTGCTTCACTCGGCAACTCAGGCCAGCCGCCTCCCTAGCCACCACATTCAGGGTTACTCGGAGATACCAAGTCCAGTCAGCATTGGGCATGATGTCTCCTTGCTGAGGTCCAGACTGCTCCTGCTCACCCCTCATCCACATCACCTGCACAGGTTTTGGGTAGAATCCTGAGACATGGCACACCAGCAGTAGGCGGCCAGGCCCAGGAGTGGGGCCACTGGACAGCCAGGCTTCAGGCTTCACTGGGTTAGGAAGGAGCAGTAAGAATGTCAGATTATGACTCTAATCCAGAGCATGGGAACTCAGAATCCCACAAATTTGGACAGTTGCCTCTTCCACTCCTTTGGGAATCAGATCATTTATTGATTAAATACCTCTCAATGTAGGTGTTCTCCACTTTTGAATTTAAAGAAGGTGGTGGGAGGTAAAATAGAAAAGTCTTGGGGAGAGAACAAGACTAACCTTGCTTCTACAGTTCTGCTTTCCCTGCATCGAGGACACCCAGGAGATATCGAGGACACCCAGGAGATATCGAGGACAGGTTTCTGAGATGAATGACTGAACTGAACTGAACTGATTGTGAACAGTGCCTCTATGTACCTCCATGTACAAATATTTCTTTGAACATCTGTTTTCAGTCATTATGGGTATTACACCTAGAAGTGGAATTGCTAAGTGAAATGATCACCTCAATGTCTAATTTTGTGTAATATTCAGTTTTCCATAGCACGTGTACAATCTTATATTCCCTCAAGCAGTATGTGAGGGAAGGAATTTTAAATGAGTGGATAGATACATACACATATAATAGATGCATACTGTATTAGGAGTAAAAATGAACATTTAAAAATACACATTATTAACTATTCAAAATAAAAATAAACTAATAGTACTAGAGAATTTTTAAATACTTTTTGCAGTTCTCTTAAACATCTGACTTAGTAGAACACAGCTATATTTTCATATCTGCTCCCAAATACAATCTGATGTCCTATAGTCCCTGGGAAACAATATACACTCAAATAACATCTTGGCGTTGGTATAAAAATAGCTTTGATCTCATGTCAGGAGCAAGCAAGTGTCCCTGAACACACCTCAAGAACAACTTACCTAGATCTGGTACTTCTGTAGGGGATGTGTGAAGGTATCATGTCTTCTAAGTTAGAATATTTCTAAAAAAGTTTCATTTTAAATAAATATCTCATTACCCTGAGGTAACCAAAGGCAGAATGAGAACTTGATTCTTTCCATATATTTACCAGTTTTCGAGAGAATGAATTGCTTATATGGCTTCCTAGGAGAACAATGGGTAAGTTTTTGCATTATTGAACACTCATGAATTTCAGCATATTAAAAATATTTGAGTCTATCCTGGGCATTGTTTACTGTCCCAGCTGTGACATGGGAGCCTTTAAAGCCAGTCACTATGATTATGAATCCTTTCAATGTGCCTTTATCATTGAGCTTCCCTTTACCTTCTGGTACAGCAAAGTTGTTCCAGACTCTTGTAGAAACTTCCTACCCCAAACTAGAAATCAGCCATTTCTCCAAGATGCTTTGGTGACTTTCAATGGGAAAATAATATGTGGAAACCATAATCTGAGTCCTAAGCATTGGTTTGGGGGATTTTCAAGTGGTTATGACCTTTTTCTAAAGCTTAAATATTGTGATTTTTTAAGTTATACTTGCAATAAATATATTTTATACTTTTATGTATACTTCAAGTTTAAAACTACAGAGTTTTATTTATCCATCTCATATCAACTGCTCTTCTCCACAAAGAAAATCCTGGTTCCCAGGGAATCAACACAAATGTACTCACCTAATTTCACTATACACTATACTCTATACTATCTACCTGTCCCACTGTACACTCTATCTCACTAGCCTATATACACACGATAGTCTTAGAGCAACAATAAAATCCCTACCACCAAAAATATGATGTGGAGTAATTTAAGATTTGTTTCTTTCCTTACAATGTATCCCCTGGAGACAAATAAATTTTTATGCTTTAAATCACCCTGACTTCTGATGTGTTACAAACTTATGCTCCTTGTTACGCTCCTTGTTGCATTTTGCTTTAATTTTTAGGAGTTAAAACTCCTATTTGTTCAAGCTATCATGTTATTAAATGTCAGTGTGGAGCAGGACATCCTGAATGTCAGAGTTAGGAGCTCAGCAAGTCCTTTCTCCAAATATTGATAATAATAGTTGGACAAAATTTTCAAAATAACCGTCTTTAGATTTCTAGAAAACCGCCAAAGATATGGAGCAAAAGCTATTCAAAGAACTACCTGAACCTCAGCAAGAACAATGGGAGGGGCAACTTAACATGGGGTTGTTTCCATGCTTTGACTTCTGGATATAGATATTTGGCAACCTCTTTGACCTCCAAACTCCTCTAAGAACCAAACACTATTTAAGCCCCACCCAAATCCCTCACAAACACCAGATCTCATCTTTATTGAATCCTATTGTCATTAGCAAGCACTTAGTTTGCGATTTTAGGAAGTTATAGCTGATATAATGCTACATGTTAACCATATTTTTTACCTAGTAACCTATTCTTAAAATGCCTCTGTTTTTCTCTCTTGTAATTGACTCAAGGCCATGTTACTGAGTTCTGAGCAATGAAATGCAGTGTGCTGGAGATGCAGCTTCCTCCAGGCCTGACCATGTAGGCAAATGCACTCATCATCTTGCCATGCAGTGCCATCCTGGAGGTCACCTGTTAGGGAATGTTTAACAGGAGGATTCCTACGTGCTGTTTCTCATAAATCATCTGTTCCTTATCAGCGGAACGACAAGCCACTCCCAGGACTGAGGTCATTATATGAGACAGGCTTGAATCTCCTTCAGTAAACATTCTCTTTACAACAAAACTGCTTAGTCTCGATCCTCTTTCTTGAGATATGGATTATCTCCTGACCTTGTGACCAATATTAATCCGTTGTTCCCTTGGTAATGGTTGCTGTATGTTTGGTTTTCTGATCTTTATCATTGTCGAAAGAAATTTCTTGTACAACAGCCTATATATACTCACAGAAAGATCATCAAAGCACCTTTGCTTCATCAGAGCTTGGGTCCCCATGTCTCTTTCTTTCTTTTTCTCCCTCTCTCTCTCTCCAGCTAATTCTCTGGAGCGTAGAAACCCGTCGTGCTCACTCTCCTGCCCAGGCTTCCAAGACCCCCTCGAGAGGGTGCCCTGTGCCTTTGTGAGTGATGCAAGCCCTGTGTCAAGTCTTTATTGGTTCTCTGCATAAACCAGGGAATATCAACCTCTTTCTCTTTTTCACTTTCTTATCGTCAACTCTGGACAACAGGTTCCGGTCCCCTCAAGGACCCCAACAGTCACCTCTTACAGATGGTGGATACAGGAAAAAAGGGCTGTCTGGCCTACATGAGGTTTGCTGCATGAGAAATATACTTTGTTGTCTTTAGCCGCTAAGATTTTCAGATTTATTTATAACTGCAGCACAACCAGCTTTACTGGTTAATATTGTTACCAAAGGAAACTTGGGTCCACTTGTCCAACTCACTGTAAAATCAATCTACTGACATTGAGTGATGGTGAAGCATTTATTGCAAGGTGCCCAGCATGGGACCAAGCAAGGAGAATGGGCAACTCAAGCTCGAAAGACCTGAACTCACTGAAGGCTTTCAAGGAAAGATTTTTTAAAGACTGAATGAAGGAGAAGGCCTCCAGGTGCATGATCAGAAGGTGCACACCCTTCTGATGGGTTGATGATATAACTGGGTGGTATTTCAGCAGTTAAAATCATCAACCTCTGGTTCTAATTAGTCTGGGATTTATCTGTTGGTGGTCAGCCTGCAGTTAACTTCTTTCACCTGACAAAGGTTTTAGCACCTGCAAAATAGCACACGGATATGGTTTGGAATATTATCTATGTCCCTTGAGGAGGAATTAAAGGTTGTTGACTTTGTTTTGTAGCTAAACTATAATATTATCTTGTCATGCTTGACTATTTTCCTTTGTTTCTGCATTTCCTCACTTCTCCAATTAAGTTTGCCCTTGGGAATTCAGAGAAGGCCTAGGAGGGGAAAGCTTTTCTACAGACAAAAAGCAGAGAACACTGGGTTTGTTCCCAGAAAGGCCTTGCAGGGTCCTGCTCAGTTACCATATTATAGAACCCAGTAAATAGTCTTCTTTCCCTTCTCCTGAATTCAGAACCAAATGAGATAGAGATATAGAGGATAAGATATGTGGATCAAATTGTCAATTTAATTTCTGATAAACTTCCTAGAGAGTTTTCCTTAAGTGTGTAATCCAAGTAATCTTGCTGGCACTGAAAATTGAAGTGGCCTTACTCACTCTTATGAACTGGTTTTGTTCAAGCCCCAAAATCCATATGTTGAAGCCCTAACTTCCTGTGTGGCTATATTTAAAAATGAAGCCTCTAAGAAAGTATTGATATGAGGTTAAATAATGTCCTGAGTGTGGGAACTTTTAAGAAGAGACACCAGAGAACTCTCACCTTCTCTCTCTCGCTCTCTCTCTTTCCCTTTCTCTCTCATTCTCCTATCCCACACCCCCCACTCACCACATGCACTGAGGAAAGGTCACATGAGGACATATCAAAATGTGGCTGTCTATAAGCAAGCCAAAAGGAGAACCTTCACCTGACTTCTCAAGAATTGGGAAAAAATGTCTGTGGTTTTATGTAACCCAGGTTGTGTGTTTTGCTATGCAGCCTAGACAGACTAATACACTCATCTAGTCCAGGCAATTCTGGAAAGTCTCCAAGTTTCTGATCAAGTCAGGGGATGGAGGCGAGACCAGACCTGACACTTCTGAGAGCAGCTTGGCCCCAGAGACAAAGAGCAGGAAGAAGCTGTTCAGACATATTACAAACTCAGTTTCTCTCCTGGAGTCACCAATGAACTAATTCACTCTATTGTCAAGCGAAAGAATAGGAATAAGAAAAAAAAAATATTTAAGGGAAATAAGATGGTATCAGCTCTACCCCCTGACATGACAATGCCCATCTACTCATTCAAACAGAAACCTAGAAACCTGCATTTTTTGAAAATGTATCTCTCCTTTACTCCTCACAGTCACCATGGCATTTGTCTCCATAATCTATAAAATATGCCTCTTCCTCTCTAACCTCACTATCATTTAGTTCTGCTTTCATCACATGTGACCCAGGTCAAGGCCACAACCCCTTATCTAGACAATGCAATCCAAACCCTCTATCTTTTCATCACTATGGTCATCATTGCTACAAAAAAAAAGCAAACTTCATCATGTCAAGCTCATGCTATTAATAGCTCAATTAATTTCATAAAAAATAATCCAAACTCCTATATATGTCAGTTTTATGCACAAAGGTTCATATATTAATGTATCATTAAACAACAAAAAGGGTTGAGGAGCTGAAAGGAGTGAGATGTGCAAGAAGGGAAACTGACAGACTATATCAGGGAACACTTATGAACAGGTATCCAAGAGTCTGAAATCTGTATAAAGTGCAACAGGGAAAGAAGGAGGTGGTTATATAAGCTCTCTAGACACACATGATCCCCACAGAATAATCTGATACGGATGGGACATCCTGATTAAAATCCAACCTGGGACTTCCCTGGTGGTCCAGTGGTTAAGAATCCACCTTGCAATGCAAGAGACATGGGTTCAATCCCAGGTCAGGGAACTAAGATCCCACATCCTGCAGAGCAACTAAGTCCACACACCGCAACTACAGAGTCCATGCACAGCAACAGAATACTCCACATGATGCAGTGAAGACCACATGCCACAAGGAAGAACCGAGGTGGCCACATAAGTAAATAAATATTAAAAAGAATGCATCCTGCCTGAGGGTCCTAGCACCACGTGGGGGATCCCAGTGCTCTTCCTCTGTCACCAGCCTTCCCCAGGCTCCCTCTTCTCGCCCCATTGGTGCCTAGCCACTAGTGTCCTCACGTTCACCTTTGCCTGGGCTCCTACCTGGCCCTCCACCAAGCTCACATCAGTGGGTTGTTTAACCGCTAGAGATCACTGACCTCAGCACTCCACTGTTGTGTGCCCACCCCACAGTGTCACACTCTACTCCATCATCCCCTCTGTGCCAGCAGAAACCTCACCCTCTGACCACTTCCCTGCTCAAGAAACCACACTGCCTCCCATAACACAGGCCTTTTACTGGTCTTTCATTTCCCCATCAGCACTTCTTCAAGTGATTCTCTCCCCTTCCTGGCTCCCAGCAGCAGTCTCTGCTTCTATTCTGGGTCCTCCTGCCTCTCACATCTACAGCAGTGGGAAGGGTACCACCCTGAGATCCAGGATAAACTTCTAGAGTACACTGATTATTGCCCAGGGTCTCAATTTCTCCCACTGTAAAATGACTGCACTAAAAGAATTTGACATTCTCCCATTCTGCTTCAACTCCAACATTTTTTGACTTGGTTTGTATTTACATTTACTTTTATTTACATAGTATTTTCTTTCTCTACCTCCTGGACCTCTTTTCTATAGTTCTATGATATTCTCTATTTACACTTAACCTAAGTCCCCTGGGTCTCTTCTCTCTTATCACCACTCTTCCCTATCCATTCATTCTAAGTGCTGCCCACCACCTTGGCTAAATTTTGAAACCTAAAGCATTGCCTTAATACTGGACCTTAAGTTTTCCTTGTGTAAATATATTAACAACTGGCAAAATGTTTTTTTTTTGTAAAATAAAAGCCAAGAGATGAACAAGAAAAAACTACCACAAGACAGAGGTATATCCGGTAAGCTATAGCTCTGTAAATTATTAACACATGTATATGTTGACCACACAAGATGAATAAAATATTTAAGAAGGAACTCAAATAAGATATTGAAAATAAGAGTGGGAAATGGAAGCTGACATTTAGGCTTCCCAGGGCATTGTCATTAGTTGGTTCCCAAGACTTATGTCTATAGTAGCTACATGGGTGAGGAGGTTATGTCTTCAGATCACCCCCCTCCCAAAATGCAAGTTGCCATGGGACTTTTGGGGGCTTCCCAGGTAGGGCTAGTAGTAAAGAACCCACCTGCCAATGTACAAAACATAAGAGATGTGCGTTTGATCCCTGGGTTGGGAAGATCCCCTGGAGGAGGGCATGGCAACCCACTCCAGTATTCTTGCCTAGAGAATCCCACGGACAGAGGAACCTCACGAGCTACAGTCTATAAGGTCACAAAAAGCTGGACACAACTGAAGTAACTTAGCATGCACGCATGCATGGGACTTTTTACTATACCCTCAGTGAAACTGGATTAGGATAAAAGAAAATCCACCCATATGAACAGGGAAATAATAAGAAAACTTATGGCTGCCTTGTGCTCTGCCTAAAAATTTTTTCAATTATTCTTATAAAAGTTCTTAATCATGGGTTTGCTAACATGAGTTTGGCATTGAAAATATCTATTTAGTTTTTAGTGCCCAACCTAAGAATTTAATATCTTCCCCATCCAGAGATCAAACCCATCTCTTTATGTCTCCTACATTGGCAGGCAGGTTCTTTACCACTAGTGCCACCTGGGAAGCCCATATGCCACTATACACTTCCCCAAATCCACAGAATGCACAGGTGATACTAGAGGTAAAGAACCTGCCTGCCAATACAGGAGATGTAAGAGATGTGGGTTCGACCTCTGGGTTGGGAAGATGCCCTGGAGGAGGGCATGGCAACCCACTCCAGTTTTCTTGCCTGGAGAATCTCATGGACAGAGGAGCCTGGCGGGCTACAGCTCATGGGTATGCAAAGAGTTGGACACGATTGAAGTGACTGAGCATGCTCAGAATGCACAAAACCTTTTCTAAACAACCAATTAAAAAAGAAAATCTATTCTGATCAGCTTATGCTAGACAACAGGCTGAATTACCTTGCCATGCTCTCTAAGTAAGATGATGATTTTTAAATTTTCTTATTTTTTTGGATGATATATTACTTCTGGTATTTTTTTCAGCTTTCTTAAAAAACTGAAGTACAGTTTACATAAAACTGTATATAAATTACAGGCATATAATATAATGATTCAGAATTTTTATATGTTATACTCTATTTGAAGTTATTATAAGATATTGGCTATACTCTCTGTGTTGTACAATATATCCTTGTTTGTCAGCCTTTTAAAATAAAAAGTTTTTGTCATTTCTGTTGTGTCTTCTAAATATTTAGTATCTAATAGCTAATTCTTTTAAAGGTTTCAGACTGTTCACTTGGCAAAAGTAAACACAGAACTGAATTCTAGGGATCCATGACCAACACAATCTTCTTTTTCTCTAATATATGCCATCCTTGCTTTATGCAATTTCAATATATAAACGTTTCAGTTACCATGGTTTATTTAAATAAACCCACAACAACATGGCCAAATCCCCAAGAACATGGCTCAAATTTCAGTTGTAACAGTATATTAAATACTAGTAATTGAATAAAGCACGAACTGTACTAGCAGCTCTTCATTCTATGAAAGACCGTGGACATAATAAATGTGCAATCAGTAACCAATGACATCAGTGATCAATCACAACACTTCTTTCAAAGCTTGTCAGTGACTATTAATACCATGCACAGATAGAAAACTGTGTACAGTTGGCACTTGAATAATGTGATTTGTGCTACATGAGGTGACTTTTTTTTTTCAGTTAATACAGTCTACAGTACTACATGATCAGAGGTCAGTTGAATCTGCACATGTATAACTGTGGTTTTGGAGGGCCAACTGTGATGTTATACACGGATTTTCAACTGCAGAAAAAGTTGGCCCCCTAACTCCGGATTGTTTCGGAGTCAACTGTACCTACATTATTTCTTTGTATTCCAATAATAAATCCATGTGACATTTATCTGGACAAAAATAGAAAAAGGGAATCAGCCAACATAGATGAAAATGAAAATGCCAGAAGTGAGATTTGAATTGAATCTAAATGAAGCCATAGGAGATACAGCAGACCTGGGGAATGTTGATACCGCCACTGGTTGAGAAATTATAGATATGAACCTAAAGGAACTTAGTGAAGGCAAACTTATGAACATCAGTGAGGAAAATAATTGTGTCAAAAGGATGAAGATGTCCCAGATTAAGTGATGCCTACAGAAAATTTCACATTTGAGGAACCCTCAATGTATCAAAAAGTCAGTGTTAATTGGAAATTGATCCATTCTTAGAAGGAATTATGAAATTTCACCAAGGCCTAGAAAAGATATTCCAAATCTATAAGTGATACAATGAGGCAAGCATGGCTAAAATCGCTCTAGATAAATAT
>SJYQ01009856.1:46300-69100 GCA_006410935.1 Redunca redunca | reverse complement strand
AACAGAATCATGGACATAGAGAACAAACTGTAGCTGCCAAGGTGGAGAGATGGAGTGGGAGGTCAGAGTTAGCAGATATAAGCTTTTATTTAGAGACCTTTCCATTCTATATATAAAATGAGGTCCTACTATATAGCCCAGAGACCTATATTCAATATCTTATAATAAATATTTTTAATATTGCATATATATGTATAACTGAATCACTTTATTGTACCACAATAATTAACACAACATTGTAAATCAATTATACTTCAATTTTAAAAAGAAGGAAGAATTTATTTTATTTTTTAAAAAGCATCCTATCTTTTCTTAATCTTTTTGCTGAGCATTCAAAAAAGTACCCAATCATACAGTTCATTGATATATTACAAATAGAACACATCTATATTATGCAATTCAGATCAACAAGTAGAATATCACTAGTACCTAGGAAGATTCCATACGTCACTCCTTACTGCATCTCTCATTCCTAAACATAACCACTATTTTGACTTTTAACATCATAATTAGTTTTTCTATCCCACTGTAGTATCTTCTGCTTAAAGAATATGCTTCAACATTCCCTTTTCTGATAACAAATTGCTTCAGTTTGCTCTTGTCTAAACCTAAGAACAGTATTTACCTTCAGTTTGATGGATAGTCTCATTGACTACAGAATCCTAGATTTTCAATTTCATTGTCTTAGAACTCTGAAAACAGTATTGCATGCAATTCTGGCCTCCACTGTTTTCTTTGAGAAGTCAGATGCTAGTTTAGTGATAGAAAACTAGTCTCTAGTCTCTGGATATTATTAAAATATTCTTGTTTTTGGTTTTCCGTAGTTTTACTATGATGTACGTGGTATGATTATACACAGGAGGTGATGAATAGATTCACAGATTAGATCTGGTAGACGAGTGCCTAAAGAAGTTTGTTTGCAACTTTGTAACATTGTACAGAGGCAGAGACCAAAATCATCCCAAAGAAAAAGAAATGCAAGAAGGTAAAGTGGTTGTCTGAGGAGGCTTTACAAATACCTAAGGAAAGAAGAAAAGTGAAAGGCAAGGGATACAGGGAAAGATATACTCAACTGAATGCAGAGTTCCAGAGAATAGCAAGCAGAGAGAGATAAGAAGGCCTTCTTAAATGACCAATGCAAAAATTAGAGAAAACCAATAGAATGAGAAAGATTAGAGATCTCTTCAAGAAAATTGGAGGTAGAAAGGGAACATTTCATGCAAGGATCAGCATGGTAAAGTACAGAAACGATAAGGACCTAACAGAAGCAGAAGATATTAAGAAGCGGTGAGAAGAATACACAGAAAAACTATACAAAAAAGACCTTAATGACCCAGATAACCATGATGGTACGATCACTCATCTACAGTCAGACAACCTGGAATGTGAAGTCAAGTGGGCCTTAGGAAGCATCACTACGAACAAAGCTAGTGGAGGTGATGGAATTCCAGCTGAGTTATTTCAAATCCTAAACGATGATGCTGTGAAAGTGCTGCACTCAATATGCCAGCAAATTTGGAAACCTCAGCAGTGTCCACAGGACTGGAAATGGTCAGTTTTCATTCCAGTCCCAAAGAAAAGCAATGCCAAAGAAATCTGTATACAGATCAAGAAGAAACAGTTAGAACTCGATATGGAACAATGGACTGGTTCAAAATTGGGAAAAGAGAGTGAAAAGGCTGTATTTTGTCACCCTGCTTGTTTAACTTCTATGCAGAGTACATCATGCAAAATACCAGGCTGGATGAATCAAAAGTTGGAATCCAGATTTCCAGGTGAAATGTCAACAACCTCAGATATGTAGATGATACCACTCTAATGGCAGAAAATGAAGAGGAACTAAGGAGTCTCTAGATGAAAGGAAAAGAGGAGAGTGAGAAAGCTGGCTTAAAATTCAACTTTCAAAATACTAAGATCATGGCATCTGGACCTATCTCTTCATGCCAACTTGAAGGGAGAAAAGTGGAAGCAGTGACAGGTTTTATTTTTTTGGACTCGAAATCAGTGCAGACAGTGAGTACAGCCATGAAATTAAAAAACACTTGCTCCTTGGAAGGAAAACTATAACAAATCTGGACAGTGTGTTGAAAAGAAGAGACATTACTCTGCCAACAAAGGCCCATATAGTCAGTCCATATGGTTTTTCCAGTAGTCATGTACAGATGTGAGAGTTGGACCCTAAAGAAGACTGAGTGCTGAAGAATTGATGCTTTCAAATTGTGGTGCTGGAGAAGACTTGTGAGAGTTCCTTGGACTGCAAGGAAGTCAAAAACTGTTAATCCTAAAGAAAATCAGCCTTGAGTATTCATTGGAGGGACTGATGCTGAAGTTGAAGCTCTAACACTTGGGCTACCTGATGAGAAGAGCCAACTCATTGGAAAAGACCCTAAGGCCGGGAAAGATTGAGTGCAGGAGGAGACGGGGGTGACACAGAATAAGATGGTTGGATAGCATCACTGACTCAACACGAACTCCAGGAGCTAGTGGAGGACAGAGGAGCCTAAACTACTACAGTCCATGGGGTCGCAAACAGTTGGATATGACTTACTGACTGAACAACAACACGTGTTATGACATTTTTGTTGTTGTTGTTCATCTTCTCCTTCTTCATTGGAACTCTTGATCCCATTTCTCTGTTTTGGGGAGTTCCCAACCATTATTTCATCTCTACCGTTTTCTCCATCTCTTCAGTCACTTTTTGACCAGCTATGCATATATTTGACCTTTATATGGTATTTCCTCAGCTGCATATTTTGTCTTTTCTGTATTTTCTACACTTTGTTCCTTCAAAATTCATTCTAGACATATTCTTCTAATCTATCTTCCAGTTCACTAATTCCATCCTTAGTGAGGTCTTATCTGGTATTATATTCATCCATTTTTTAGCTACTTTTATTTTATTTTTCTATTACAGAATTTTCATTTGCTTCTCTCTATATAACTTCCATTTAGCTGCCAAAACTCTCAATCTTGTTTTTACCTTCTTGAATGTGTTAAGCCTACTCATTTTAAAGTCTGGGCCTGATTACTTCATTATCTAGGATGCTAGTAAACCTGTACCGGTTGTCTGCATTGTTCTCTGTATTGTTCTAAAGAAAAATTATTCATTTTGCCTTGTCTCTATGTTTCTCAGTATTTGGGATTTGTTTTTGTTTTATTTTTTAATATAAATTTATTTATTTTAATTGGAGGTTAATTACTTTACAATATTGTATTGGTTTTGCCATACATCAACATGAATCGACCACAGGTATACACGTGTTCCCCATCCTGAACCCCCCCTCTCCTCCCTCCCCATACCATCCCTCTGGGTCGTCTCAGTGCACCAGCCCCAAGCATCCAGTATCATGCATCAAACCTGGACTGGCAATTTGTTTCATATATGATATTATACTTGTTTTTGTTTTAAATTTTGTTTTTTAGTGATGATCATTTACACTTCAAAAATATACAGAAATCTCGGCTTAGGAAAATGTTACCTTCCTCCAAAATCATTTGCAGGTATTGACAATACAAAATCACCTTATTAATTTCAGAAATTACAACAAGCTGAAACTTGGTTACAGTCTCTGCAGAGTTACACTCTTTCTGATCCACACTGACTTCAGATGCAGCCCTTTAAGACTGTAACCCAAAGTTGAGGCCATGATACATTTAAAGATTTGCAAGTCTGTTGAAAGCTTTGATGAGCTTCTCGGTGTGTTTTCTGTTTGTTTTTCTAAGAAAGAAATGGACAATTTTGTTCAAGCCAAATTTGAGGATTGTAAACCATAAAAAATTCTCAGAAAGTTCTGAGAACTGTTTCACCCATTAGAAGTCAAGGCACAGTTACAGAAGATTTTGGAGACAAAAGAATGTGGATTAATGATGTATTATTGACAGATTACATGATCCAGATCTAAGTGTCATCCTGGTGGGACATGTGACCGCTTACAAGATCAAGAAGGAATGAACACTTGCTGAGTACTGTGGAGTAAAATGCATATTTTATGGCAAGACAAGAGACATTTAAACATAAAAATTTGTCTCTGCCTTTTGGCCTCCTACTGTGCATTGTATATGTGCATTATATGTGGACCAAATAGTGTCCATCGTCAGAAATACTTGCTCAACCATAAAAAGCAACATTCTCCCAACATCAATAAACAACTCCTTAAAATATAGCTTTTTCAGTGTTTTCAGCACCTCTCATGGAATCAGAAGATGCTCGTAGTGGAAAAGCAGCCCAACTATAAGACTCATTCTGTGAATTTCTGTTTTCTCCTAGATATTAAGCCAGTAATTTAATTCTCCTTTTTAGTTCCTCAATGTCTTGAGGCAGATTTTGTTTCCCATTTTCTTGGTTTTTTTTTTACTTCTCTTTGACAAAAGAGTTGGTTTAAATTGGATAGCCCACCATTCCTAGAAGCAGAAGGCCTCTGAAAAAAGTGAGTGTTAGTCACTTAGCCATGTCTGACTCTTTGTGACCCTATGCACTGTAGCCTGCCAGGCTCCTCTGTTCATGAAATTCTCCAGACAAGAATACTGGAGTGGGTAGCCATTCCCTTCTCCAGGGGATCTTCCTGACCCAGGGATCGAGCCCAGGTTTCCTGCACTGAAGGCAGATTCTTTCCTGTCTGAGCCATCAGGGAAGCCTTTAAATTGTTTATTAATAAAACTTACCACCTTTCCATGTGTACACCTCAATCTCTGTCTCAGACATCCAGGCAACAACAGAGCTGGAAGAAACAAGTTGAGACTCTATAATGGGAAGTGACCCCTGAGCTTCTATATAAAATGTGTGAATTCAAGGTGAATTTCTTCACATGTCTCCTTTACTGTGAAGCCAGTTCAAAATAATACAGTAAAGGAACCAAATTTGGGATATCTTATCTAAGCTCCCCACCTAGTCCAAACTGAAAACAAGGGCAAAAACTGATGGCCATGTTTTAAAATAGCCGATATCTAAGAGCTTCTGCTTTCTTTAACAGATTCTTTGCCTCAGCTATTCATCCAGAGGCAGCCTAATTGAAGGCCATTGTTCATAGAATTTCATGCACATTTTCTTAAGATTTGCTTTGTGGCCTGTGTTTTCAACACCGACTTTGTGAGGTCTGTGTGTTTACTTAAGGCNTGTGAGGTCTGTGTGTTTATTTAAGGCTTAGCAAGTAAATCTCTACTTCCATAGAAATGCACCCTTGTTCTAGCAGATGCTGTGGAGCCACCAGTTTACCTCCTTCAAAATAAGCATGCATGTTTTCTCAGTCTTAGGGAGTGTTGGCTGCTGACAGCTCACAGACATGCTCCTCTCCGGGAATTGCATTCACTGGAAGTGGTGGTTTGGCCAAGGGAACATCCCTTCCCTGCAGAAAGCACATATCAAATATGTGAGTAAAAGGTATGTCACATTACCTAGCTTCAGGAAGTCTCTGAAGGGTCCTCCTAGCTCCAGAAGTCTCTGTGAGTTTGATTAGATCCTCTACTGAGTCTGCAGCACAGTTCAGCCTCACCCTCTCCTCAGTCCTGCTGTTGCTGAGAGCACCCCCAGCAAGCCTCCTGCACACACCTGAGTGTGTTTCCTTAGAAACTGACCTAAGACACTCATCTGTATGAAAAATAGCCACTTGGACAAAACCATCCTAAGTAGCAGCAACCTAGCACAGTAAGCTTCAAGTGGACACTAGAAGCAAAGTCCTTCTAGAGCCTGTCCAGGCCACAACAATAAAAAGGCTACACAGCATACAAAAATCTCTATGTTGGGTATGGATAAAGAAAAAGTGAAAGTAAAGTCGATTAGTGGTGTCCGACTCTTTGCGACCCCATGGACTGTAGCCTACCAGGCTCCTCTGTCCATGGGATTTTCCAGGAAATAGTACTGGAGTGGATTGCCATTTCCTTCTCCAGGGGATCTTCCCAACCCAGGGATCAAACCCGGATCTCCTGCATTGCCGACAGCCGCTTTATGGGCTGAGCCACCAGGAAAGTCTCGTAGAGTGGAATATTGCTCAGCCATTTAAAAAAAAGAGAGAGAGAGAGAGCAAAATAATGTCATTTGTAGCAACAGGGATAGACCCGAAGCTGTCATACTGAGTGAAATGTCAGACAGAGAGACAGCATATGATGTTGCTTGTATATGAAATCTAAAAAATGGTAAAAAAAAAAAAAAAAGAACATATTTCCAAGATGCAAATAGAGTCACAGATGTAGAAAACAAATTGTCACCAAGTGAAGGGGAAGGAATAATCTGGGAGACTGGGATCGACATATACATATTGCTAAGAATACACAGAAGAACTATACAAAAAAGATCTATATGACCAAGATAATCACGATGGTGTGATTATTCACCTAGAGCCCGACATCCTGGAATGTGAAGTCAAGTGGGCCTTAGAAGGCATCACTACGAACAAAGCTAGTGGAGGTGATGGAATTCCAGTTGAGCTCTTTCAAATCCTGAAAGATGATGTTGTGAAAGTATTGCATTCAATATGGCAGCAAATTTGGAAAACTCAGCAGTGGCCACAGGACTGGAAAAGATCAGTTTTCCTTCCAATCCCAAAGAAAGTCAATGTCAAAGAATGCTCAAACTACCACACAATTGCACTCATCTCACACACTAGTAAAGTAATGCTCAAAATTCTCCAAGCCAGGCTTCAGCAATACGTGAACCGTGAACTTCCTGATGTTCAAGCTGGTTTTAGAAAAGGCAGAGGAACCAGAGATCAAATTGCCAACATCCGCTGGATCATGGAAAAAGCAAGAGAGTTCCAGTAAAACATCTATTTCTACTTTATAGGCTATGCCAAAGCCTGTGACTGTGTGGATCACAATAAACTGTGGAAAATTCTGAAAGAGATGGGAATACCAGACCACCTAACCTGCCTCTTGAGAAATCTGTATACAGGTCAGGTAGCAATAGTTAGAACTGGACATGGAACAACAGACTGGTTCCAAATAAGAAAAGGAGTACGTCAAGGCTGTATATTGTCACCTTGCTTATTTAACTTCTATACAGAGTACATCATGAGAAAAGCTGGACTGGAAGAAGCACAAGCTGGAATCAAGATTGCCAGGAGAAATATTAATCACCTCAGATATGCAGATGACACCACCCTTATGGCAGAAAGTGAAGAGGAACTCAAAAGCCTCTTGATGAAAGTGAAAGCGGAGAGTGAAAAAGTGGCTTAAAGCTCAACATTCAGAAAATGAAGATCATGGCATCTGGTCCCATCACTTCATGGGAAATAGATGGGGAAACAGTGGAAACAATGTCATACTTTATTTTGGGGGACTTCAAAATCACTGCAGATAGTAACTGCAGCCATGAATTTAAAAGTCACTTACTCCTTGGAAGGAAAGTTATGACCAACCTACATAGCATATTCAAAAGCAGAGACATTACTTTGCCAACAAATTTCCGTCTAGTCAAGGCTATGGTTTTTCCAGTGGTTATATATAGATGTGAGAGTTGGACTGTGAAGAAGGCTGAGCACCGAAGAATTGATGCTTTTGCACTGTGGTGTTGGAGAAGACCCTTGAGAGTCCCTTGGACTGCAAGGAGATCCAACCAGGCCATTCTGAAGGAGATCAACCCTGGGATTTCTTTGGAGGGAATGATGCTAAAGCTGAAACTCCAGTACTTTGGCCCCCTCATGCAAAGAGTTGATTCATTGGAAAAGACTCTGATGCTGGGAGGGATTGGGGGCAGGAGGAGAAGGGGACGACAGAGGATGAGATGGCTGGATGGCATCACTGACTCGATGGACATGAGTCTGAGTGAATTCCGGGAGATGGTGATAGACGGAGGCCTTGCATGCTGCGATTCATGGGGTCGCAGAGTCGGACACGACTGAGCGACTGTACTGACTGAACTGAACTGAACCTTCATTAATTCTCTTCTGAATTAAACCTATTATCCTAAACCATGGAAATCGATTGACCTTCCATTTTATTTAAAATGAGTGAAACTGTGTGCTTAAACGTTATTCCAACTTTGTTTATAAGTTACAGACTTTTCTTGGTTTTAAGTTGCAGCTCTTCTCTGAGTTCAACACAGAGAAAGTTCATTTCTCTATTTTGGATTTGTCTCAGTGAGATGAATTATGAAATATTTCTCTCTACCATTTTACCAGAAGTTCACACTGATATCTAGCATGTTTCTTTTCATATAAATTTTGGAATGACTAGTTGCATTTTCTCCTTGCCTTAGAAAACATATAGATAAAAATAAAATGAGATACAGTAACATAGATGTTATTGTGAAAAATTTAATTTAGCCTTAGCGAAAGAAAAAATTTTTAATCAAAGTTGTCAACCTTTTTTTTTTTTAGGCAGACAAAGTCTCATTTTATTGAGTGAGTGATCTGCATAATTGCCTAGGCACAAACAAGGATAGAATCTATTTCTTGGTCTCTTCCTCCTTGGACAGAACCTTGATGATTTCCTCTTTCTTGGCCTGGAGCCCCTCTTCAAAGACCTTTCTGCTTCTCTAGCTGTAGATCTGAAAGGCCTAAGCCTGGTGGGCCTGAAGCTTCTTACAAGTGCTGTCCACCTTCGGCTTATGGATATGTTCTGTGAAAACACACTTGATTTTGAATATATTACCCATCACTTTCAGGTAGAGGCTGTGATACATAGGGCAGTCATTATTCTTAGATTTGTGGTATTTTCTGAGTAGTCTGTGCACAACTCTCATCCTTCTCATCCTCTTCCTCTAGGTTACCTTATTCAGCATTGGATACCCTTTCACATACCAATGCCCATATGCCTACCCTTTCAGCAGCCCAAGGTGTTTTATCCAGCTTCAAGCCCAGAAATGAACAGTGACAGTGACAGGCTTCTGGATAGCCAGCCCATCTAGGATCAGCTTCTGGATCTGCTGATGGGAGTTGGCATTGGATATTTCATTAGTTTCAATGCAGTCTAACCAGCTCTTTTTCTTGCATTGGAGGACACTGAAGCCTGAGCATGATGGTGGCTGTGGCCACAGTAGCAAAAGAAAAGCCAAAGTTATCAACCTTTCATTGATATTCAGGCAACATCCTAGATCAGTTAGGATCAAGTGCAACTGTAAGTGACAGAAAATTNTTAAAATAAAAATTTCAAAAAAAAAAAAACTAATGGAATAAAAAGTGAATCATTAGAGCTAATATGAAAATTTAGCAAGGAATTTAGACACAAAATAAATATTAAAAATAAACAAACTTTTAGAAATATAAGTAATAAACAAATACAATAAGATACCATCCATGGATGGCAAAGCCTGGTAGGCTCCAGTCCATGGGGTCACAAAGAATTGATGAGGGACTTCTCTTTCTTTCTTTACCATTTATAATAACATCAAAAACTATAAAATAGCTAAAAATCAGATAAAGAGAGAATATAACAGTATTCTGTAGAGAAATTCTAAAAACTATAAAGATCATGAGAGCATTTCCAATCAATAGAAGTTGCATGGAAGAAGTTATTATTAGAAGAAATTATAATTTTCTTTAAATTATTCTATAACTTCAGAAAATTCTTAGTTAAAATTCCAGGTGAATTTTTTCTAGGTACTTAATAAACTTATTTTTTTATATCATGTGGAAGAATAAATGACTATGTAGGTCCTAATCATTTTTGAAATAGAAGAGTGAAGTTTTATTCACAATGGAATAAAGTCTTAAATGCAAAACTTAATACTAGAAAGTTAATAGTATATAATATGGCAGAATATTAGGGCCATACTGTTAGTGTAGAATTATTTCTTAAATTAGAGTTTCAGACTTGAAACTCTAGAGCCTGAAAGAACATTTTGGCCCACCCAGTAAGTGTAAATTCCCATGAACTGATGGTGATGAAATAATTCTGGAGAGTTTGCTGTAGTAGCTTGTCTAATGATGTTCATATTGACCCTGATATCCTACTTCTGATTATGAGTAATGGAAAATATTTACCCAGTTCCAAGAGGAAACATATGTAGAGATGTTTATCTCAGAGTTTTTATGGTAGTGAGGTGTCGGAAGCATTATAGATGTTCATCTCTATTATCGGATTCTAGGTAGCAAGTAGAGACAACAGACTCAACACAGAGTAGTACGGGAAGGTCTTTGAAAGAGTGCTGAACGAAATAATACTAATAGGTGAAGTATAGACAGTGTAATGCCATTTGTGGAAATTAAAGTTGCACATATATACAGTACATTTTATAAGACTACCTAACGGGATAACATATTTATATATTAGAATGTGGGAAAGATAAGGCTATGGGGATAAACAGATGAATCACATATTTCACAGAGAAAGACTGCTGGAACAAAGGATGTTCATGAGACCATAATGGAGGAGAATGATTAACTCAACAATCTGTACTTAAGATTTCAAAGGCAAAACACAACACAGAAAAATAAACATTGGAAAATATTTAATGAAAGAGTTAGGGTGATGGGTTTACACCATGAGTAATTTCTTCTCAGGGAAAAATATATAATATTGTATAAAGTACCTGTATGTCTAAGAACAGAATCAAAATATCTGCAATATCAAAACACTGGTTGAAAATGTCAAGGTTTTTGTAATCAGCAAAGATACAGATAGAGAAAAGTTTCTATATTTTACCACTGGGTGGCAATAGAGATGGAAACAGCTTCAGCATCTTAGTTATTCAAAAATTAGAAGTGTTAGGCTCAGAGAGTAAAGAATCTGCCTGAAATACAGGAGATCTAGGTTTGATCCCTGCATGATGAAATTTCCCTTGAGAAGGGAATAGCTACTCAATCCAGTAATCTTGCCTGGAGAACACCATGGACAGAGGAGCCTGGTGGGCTACAGTCCACAGGGTCACAAGGAGTCAGACACAACTGAGCGACTAACACTTTGTTTTACTTTAAAGGCCTCCACATCATCAAACAGCTTGCAAACTCAAGCTTAAATGCATAATAACTTTTTATATCTAAAAGTAATTGAAAATTACTTACAAAAACATGCACAAAACCTCCTGACCTTTCTTGTGTCCTGAGGCCACAAGGAAATTTCTCTCACTAGTTCTCATAGAGGAGAAAGTATTTGGTATAGTAAAAGATGTTCTCAAGGAGTATTCTTTGAGTAAATTTCATGAGGTTCACAGGCATGTTTAGGTTTCTTAAAGCAGGGTAATCATGTCAGCCTGAAAAAAAAAAAATGGGTAAAGTATTTTTACACAACATGCAGGATCTGGTCCATGGGAGCAGCTCTCTGATGTTCTGGAAAACTCAATGGCAAGTTTTGCATAACCTACATGAATGAGTAGACTGTAAGTCCCATAAATATTGTTTATGTTTAAATAATTTGAATTATGGTTTTTATCAGCTCAGACTTTTAGGTTATATACTCTAACATGCACCTGTGTACAAAAGTTTTATACTATGTTAAATGCAGAGAAATAACATTAATAATTGGTAGATTAATAATAATACAGATGGAATTTGCAATTGGAAATTTTTGTGGCTTTTAGATACTTACCCCAGGACAGTTGTTTTATTCTCAGGTTTGCTCCCAGGAGACTGATAGTATCTGTAGTGAGGACCAGTATACTTCTCGAAACATAATTTGGTTCTGCTCTAATACAGAGGCTTTTCTTGACCTTCCTACAACTCTGTCCAACTCTAATATGCAACCAATTACACTTCATAGACAATGCCAAAGACTTTAGAAAGAGAAATATTTAAAGTGAGTATGAGCCTTAATTTGGGTATAAATTGTCCTGAGACAAACATCCATTGTTTTTGAACAGTGATATTTCCAGATGACCCATTTAAGTTACTAATTACACATTTAGGACCTAAATAGATAGATACTACCAAATAGGGTTTCCCTGGTGGCTCAGACGGTAAAGCATCTGCCTGCAATGCGGAAGACCCAGGTTCATTTCCTGGGTTGGGAAGATCCCCTGGAGAAGGAAATGGCAATCCACTCCAGCACTCTTGCCTGGAAAATCCCATGGACGGAGGAGCCTGATAGGCTACGTCTATGGGGTTGCAAAGAGTCGGACACAACTGAGCGACTTCACTTCACTTCACTTCACCAAATAGGGTTATATGGAAGAGACTAGTGATCATCTCCAAGAATCTATTTTGTACTTTCTCTAGAATAAATCAGCTTGCAATTATAGCCAGTAGAATAAGACTGCACTTCTTAGGCAACCTTTTAGCTGGCTGTGGTCATGTGCCTGCGGTCTGTGCAACATAGTGTACAGCTACCACAAAGTGGAACTGAGGCAGTGTGGGGTGAGTATGCTTGGCATATTCCTTTTTCCTTATGCTGACTAAAAGGAGAATTTGATGAAAGAAACTCTTGAATCATTTCAGAGAACAGGATGATATTTGGAATGAGGACCAAGCATGGTAAAGACCTAAAGAAAACAAAAAAGCAAAACCCCATGCCCCCCAAACAAAAGAGGAAACTGGAACCAAGTCCCCCACACAATGAAATGTCATAACAACACTGAACTGTCTGCTTCTCGTGTTTTCACAAGAAATATAAGTGCATGTTTTTAAAGATTTTGTTAATCTGAATTTTCTGTCACTTACAGTTGCACTTGATCCTAACTGATCTAGGATGTTGCCTGAATATCAATGAAAGGTTCATAACTTTGGCCTTCCTTTTGCCACTGTGGCCACAGCCACGATCATGCTCAGGCTTCAGTGTCCTCCAATGCAAGAAAAAGAGCTGGTTAGACTGCATTGAAACTAATGAAATATCCAATGCCAACTCCCATCAGCAGATCCAGAAGCTGATCCTAGATGGGCTGGCTATCCAGAAGCCTGTCACTGTCACTGTTCATTTCTGGGCTGGAAGCTCGATAAAACACCTTGGGCTGCTGAAAGGGTAGGCATATGGGCATTGGTATGTGAAAGGATATCCAATGCTGAATAAGGTAACCTAGATGAAGAGGATGAGAAGGATGAGAATTGTGCACAGACTACTCAGAAAATACCACAAATCTAAGAATAATGAGTGCCATATGTATCACAGCCTCTACCTGAAGGTGATGGGTAATATATTCAAAATCAAGTGTGTTTTCACAGAACATATCCATAAGCCGAAGGTGGACAACACTTGTAAGAAGCTTCAGGCCCACCAGGCTTAGGACTTTCAGATCTACAGCTAGAGAAGCAGAAAGGTCTTTGAAGAGGGGCTCCAGGCCAAGAAAGAGGAAATCATCAAGGTTCTGTCCAAGGAGGAAGAGACCAAGAAATAGATTCTATCCTTCTTGTTTGTGCCTAGGCAATTATGCAGATCACTCACTCAATAAAATGAGACTTTGTCTGCCTAAAAAAAAAAGGTTGACAACTTTGATTAAAAATTTTTTCTTTTGCTAAGGCTAAATTAAAATTTTCACAATAACATCTATGTTACCTGTATCTCATTTTATTTTTATCTGTATGTTTTCTAAGGCAAAGGAGAAAATGCAACTAGTCATTCCAAAATTTATATGAAAAGAAACATGCTAGATATCAGTGTGAACTTCTGGTAAAATGGTAGAGAGAAATATTTCATAATTCATCTCACTGAGACAAATCCAAAATAGAAAAAGGAACTTTCTCTGTGTTGAACTCAGAGAAGAGCTGCAACTTAAAACCAAGAAAAGTCTGTAACTTATAATAAACAAAGTTGGAATAACGTTTAAGCACACAGTTTCACTCATTTTTTAAAAAAATGGAAGGTAAATGGATGTCCATAGTTAAGATAATAGGTTTAATTCAGAAGAGAATTAATGAAGGTTCAGTTCAGTTCAGTCAGTACAGTCGCTCAGTCGTGTCCGACTCTTTGCGACCCCATGAATCGCAGCACGCAAGGCCTCCGTCTATCACCATCTCCTGGAGTTCACTCAGACTCATGTCCATCGAGTCATTGATGCCATCCAGCCATCACATCCTCTGTCGTCCCCTTCTCCTCCTGCCCCCAATCCCTCCCAGCATCAGAGTCTTTTCCAATGAATCAACTCTTTGCATGAGGGGGCCAAAGTACTGGAGTTTCAGCTTTAGCATCATTCCCTCCAAAGAAATCCCAGGGTTGATCTCCTTCAGAATGGACTGGTTGGATCTCCTTGCAGTCCAAGGGACTCTCAAGGGTCTTCTCCAACACCACAGTGCAAAAGCATCAATGCTTCGGCGCTCAGCCTGCTTCACAGTTCAACCCTCACATCCATATATAACCACTGGAAAAACCATAGCCTTGAGTAGACGGAACTTTGTTGGCAAAGTAATGTCTCTGCTTTTGAATATGCTATGTAGGTTGGTCATAACTTTCCTTCCAAGGAGTAAGCATCTTTTAATTTCATGGCTGCAGTTACTATCTGCAGTGATTTTGAAGTCCCCCAAAATAAAGTATGACATTGTTTCCACTGTTTCCCCATCTATTTCCCATGAAGTGATGGGACCAGATGCCATGATCTTCGTCTTCTGAATGTTGAGCTTTAAGCCACTTTTTCACTCTCCGCTTTCACTTTCATCAAGAGGCTTTTGAGTTCCTCTTCACCTTCTGCCATAAGTGTGGTGTCATCTGCATATCTGAGGTAATTGAGATTTCTCCCGGCAATGTTGATTCCAGCTCGTGCTTCTTCCAGTCCAGCTTTTGTCATGACTTACTCTGTATAGAAGTTAAATAAGCAAAGTGACAATATACAGCCTTGACGTATTCCTTTTCCTATTTGGAACCAGTCTGTTGTTCCATGTCCAGTTCTAACTGTTGCTTCCTGACCTGCATACAGATTTCTCAAGAGGCAGGTTAGGTGGTCTGGTATTCCCATCTCTTTCAGAATTTTCCACAGTTTATTGTGATCCACACAGTCAAAGGCTTTGGCATAGCCTATAAAGTAGAAATAGATGTGTTTCTGGAACTCTCTTGCTTTTTCCATGATCCAGCGGATGTTGGCAATTTGATCTCTGGTTCCTCTGCCTTTTCTAAAACCAGCTTGAACATCAGGAAGTTCACGGTTCACGTATTGCTGAAGCCTGGGTTGGAGAATTTTGAGCATTACTTTACTAGTGTGTGAGATGAGTGCAATTGTGTGGTAGTTTGAGCATTCTTTGGCATTGCCTTTCTTTGGGATTGGAAGGAAAACTGATCTTTTCCAGTCCTGTGGCCACTGCTGAGTTTTCCAAATTTGCTGCCATATTGAGTGCAACACTTTCACAACATCATCTTTCAGGATTTGAAACAGCTCCACTGGAATTCCATCACCTCCACTAGCTTTGTTCGTAGTGATGCCTTCTAAGGCCCACTTGACTTCACATTCCAGGATGTCGGGCTCTAGGTGAATAATCACACCATCGTGATTATCTTGGTCATATAGATCTTTTTTGTATAGTTCTTCTGTGTATTCTTAGCAATATGTATATGTCGATCCCAGTCTCCCAGAATATTCCTTCCCTTCACTTGGTGACAATAAGTTTGTTTTCTCTGTCTGTGACTCTATTTGCATCTTGGAAATATGTTTTTTTTTTTTTTTACCATTTTTTAGATTTCATATACAAGCAACATCATATGCTGTCTCTCTGTCTGACATTTCACTCAGTATGATGGTCTCGGGTCCATCCCTGTTGCTACAAATGACATTACTTTGCTCTCTCTCTCTCTCTTTTTTAAATGGCTGAGCAATATTCCACTCTATATATGGGCTATAAACCTTCCCTGGTGGCTCAGTCTGTAAAGCGGCTGTCTGCAATGCGGAAGATCCAGGTTCGATCCCTGGGTTGAGAAGATCCCCTGGAGAAGGAAATGGCAATCCACTCCAGTACTATTGCCTGGAAAATCCCACGAACAGAGGAGCCTGGTAGGCTACAGTCCATGGGGTCGCAAAGAGTCGGACACCACTAATCAACTTTACTTTCACTTTCACTTTTTCTTTATCCATTCCCAACATAGAGATTTTTGTATGCTGTGTAGCCTTTTTATTGTTGTGGCCTGGATAGGCTCTAGAAGGACTTTGCTTCTAGTGTCCACTTGAGGCTTACTGTAGTAGGTTGCTGCTACTTAGGATGGTTTTGTCCAAGTGGCTATTTTTCATACAGATGAGTGTCTCAGGTCAGTTTCTAAGGAAACACACTCAGGTGTGTGCAGGAGGCTTGCTGGGGGTGCTCTCANATTTTTCATACAGATGAGTGTCTTAGGTCAGTTTCTAAGGAAACACACTGAGGTACATGCAGGAGGCTTGCTGGGGGTGCTCTCAGCAACAGCAGGACTGAGGAGAGGGTGAGGCTGAGCTGTGCTGCAGACTCAGTAGAGGATCTAATCAAACTCACAGAGACTTCTGGAACTAGGAGGACCCTTCAGAGACTTCCTGAAGCTAGGTAATGTGACATACCTTTTACTCACATATTTGATATGTGCTTTCTGCAGGGAAGGGATGTTCCCTTGGCCAAATCACCTCTTCCAGTGTAGGCAGTTCCCAGAGAGGAACATGTCTGTGAGCTGTCAGCAGCCAACACTCCCTAAGACTGAGAAAACATGCATGCTTATTTTGAAGGGAGTAAACTGGTGGCTCCACAGCATCTGCTAGAACAAGGGTGCATTTCTATGGAAGTAGAGATTTACTTGCTAAGCCTTAAATAAACACACAGACCTCACAAAGTCGGTGTTGAAAACACAGGCCACAAAGCAAATCTTAAGAAAATGTGCATGAAATTCTATGAACAATGGCCTTCAATTAGGTTGCCTCTGGATGAATGGCTGAGGCAAAGAATCTGTTAAAGAAAGCGGAAACTCTTAGATATCGGCTATTTTAAAACATGGGTATCAGTTTTTGCCCTTGTTTTCAGTTTGGACTAGGTGGGGAGCTTAGATAAGATATCCCAAATTTGGTTCCTTTACTGTATTATTTTGAACTGGCTTCACAGTAAAGGAGACATGTGAAGAAATTCACCTTGAATTCACACATTTTATATAGAAGCTCAGGGGTCACTTCCCATTATAGAGTCTCAACTTGTTTCTTCCAGCTCTGTTGTTGCCTGGATGTCTGAGACAGAGATTGAGGTGTACACATGGAAAGGTGGTAAGTTTTATTAATAAACAATTTAAAGGCTTCCCTGATGGCTCAGACAGGAAAGAATCTGCCTTCAGTGCAGGAAACCTGGGCTCGATCCCTGGGTCAGGAAGATCCCCTGGAGAAGGGAATGGCTACCCACTCCAGTATTCTTGTCTGGAGAATTTCATGAACAGAGGAGCCTGGCAGGCTACAGTGCATAGGGTCACAAAGAGTCAGACACGGCTAAGTGACTAACACTCACTTTTCTCAGAGGCCTTCTGCTTCTAGGAATGGTGGGCTATCCAATTTGAACCAACTCTTTTGTCAAAGAGAAGTAAAAAAAAAAAAACAAGAAAATGGGAAACAAAATCTGCCTCAAGACATTGAGGAACTAAAAAGGAGAATTAAATTACTGGCTTAATATCTAGGAGAAAACAGAAATTCACAGAATGAGTCTTATAGTTGGGCTGCTTTTCCACTACGAGCATCTTCTGATTCCATGAGAGGTGCTGAAAACACTGAAAAAGCTATATTTTAAGGAGTTGTTTACTGATGTTGGGAGAATGTTGCTTTTTATGGTTGAGCAAGTATTTCTGACGATGGACACTATTTGGTCCATATATAATGCACATATACGATGCACAGTAGGAGGCCAAAAGGCAGAGACAAAATTTTTATGTTTAAATGTCTCTTGTCTTGCCATAAAATATGCATTTTACTCCACAGTACTCAGCAAGTGTTCATTCCTTCTTGATCTTGTAAGCAGTCACATGTCCCACCAGGATGACACTTAGATCTGGATCATGTAATCTGTCAATAATACATCTTAATCCACATTCTTTTGTCTCCAAAATCTTCTGTAACTGTGCCTTGACTTCTAATGGGTGAAACAGTTCTCAGAACTTTCTGAGAACTTTTTATGGGTTATAATCCTCAAATTTGGCTTGAATAAAATTGTCCATTTCTTTCTTAGAAAAACAAACAGAAAACACACCGAGAAGCTCATCAAAGCTTTCAACAGACTTGCAAATCTTTAAATGTATCATGGCCTGAACTTTGGGTTACAATCTTAAAGGGCTGCATCTGAAGTCAGTGTAGATGAGAAAGAGTGTAACTCTGCAGAGACTATAACCAAGTTTCAGCTTATTGTAATATCTGAAATTAATAAGGTGATTTTGTATTGTCAATACCTGCAAATGATTTTGGAGGAAGGTAACATTTTCCTAAGCCGAGATTTCTGTATATTTTTGAAGTGTAAATGATCATCACTAAAAAACAAAATTTAAAACAAAAACAAGTATAATATCATATATGAAATGAATTGCCAGTCCAGGTTTGATGCATGATACTGGATGCTTGGGGCTGGTGCACTGAGACGACCCAGAGGGATGGTATGGGGAGGGAGGAGAGGGGGGGTTCAGGATGGGGAACACGTGTATACCTGTGGTCGATTCATGTTGATGTATGGCAAAACCAATACAATATTGTAAAGTAATTAACCTCCAATTAAAATAAATAAATTTATATTAAAAAATAAAACAAAAACAAATCCCAAATATCGAGAAACATAGAGACAAGGCAAAATGAATAATTTTTCTTTAGAACAATACAGAGAACAATGCAGACAACCGGTACAGGTTTACTAGCATCCTAGATAATGAAGTAATCAGGCCGAGACTTTAAAATGAGGTGGGAGGGGATTCATGTTTGGGAACGCATGTACACTCGTGGTGAATTCATGTCAATGTTTGGCAAAACCAATACAGTAATGTAAAGTAAACTAAAGTTAAAATAAAAATTAAAAAATAAATGTATTGCCAGGTAACTCAAGGATTCTCAGCTTTGGTATTCTTTACCTTTTGGACTAGATAATTCTTTGTTGTGTGCTTACCTGTGCACTATAGGATATTAGCGACTTCCCTGGCCTTATACACTAGATGCCAATGGCATCTCCCCTCTGCCACCCTTCCTCAGTTGTGAGAACCAAAAATGTCCTCAGACATTGCCAAGTGTCCCTGAGGGCAAAATTGTCCTGAGTTGAGAACCACTGTGTAACTAAATGATAGAACTTACTGAATGAAGTTGTTTAAAATGAGCCAACTGAATATCAGAGGTGTAAATATAAATAAAAATGTTAATTATAGAAAAAAAATAAAATGAGTAGTCTCAACACATTCAAGAAGGTAAAAACAAGCTTGAGAGTTTTGGCAGCTAAATGGAAGTTATATAGAGAGAAGCAAATGAAAATTCTGTAATAGAAAAATAAAATAAAAGTAACTAAAAAATGGATGAATATAATACCAGATAAGACCTCACTAAAGATGGAATTAGTGAACTGGAAGATAGATTAGAAGAATATGTCTAGAATGAATTTTGAAGGAACAAAGTGTAGAAAATACAGAAAAGACAAAGTATGCAGCTGAGGAAATACCATATAAAGGTCAAATATATGCATAGCTGGTCACAAAGTGACTGAAGAGATGGAGAAAACGGTAGAGATGAAATAATGGTTGAGAACTCCCCAAAACAGAGAAATGGGATCAAGAATTCCAATGAAGAAGGAGAAGATGAACAACAACAACAAAAATGTCATAACACGTGTTGTTGTTCAGTCAGTAAGTCATATCCAACTGTTTGCGACCCCATGGACTGTAGTAGTTTAGGCTCCTCTGTCCTCCACTAGCTCCTGGAGTTCGTGTTGAGTCAGTGATGCTATCCAACCATCTTATTCTGTGTCACCCCCGTCTCCTCCTGCACTCAATCTTTCCCGGCCTTAGGGTCTTTTCCAATGAGTTGGCTCTTCTCATCAGGTAGCCCAAGTGTTAGAGCTTCAACTTCAGCATCAGTCCCTCCAATGAATACTCAAGGCTGATTTTCTTTAGGATTAACAGTTTTTGACTTCCTTGCAGTCCAAGGAGCTCTCACAAGTCTTCTCCAGCACCACAATTTGAAAGCATCAATTCTTCAGCACTCAGTCTTCTTTATGGTCCAACTCTCACATCTGTACATGAGTACTGGAAAAATCATATGGACTGACTATATGGACCTTTGTTGGCAGAGTAATGTCTCTTCTTTTCAACACACTATCCAGATTTGTTATAGTTTTCCTTCCAAGGAGCAAGTGATTTTTAATTTCATGGCTGTACTCACTGTCTGCACTGACTTCGAGTCCAAGAAAATAAAACCTGTCACTACTTCCACTTTTCTCCCTTCTATTTGTCATGAAGAGATAGGTCCAGATGCCATGATCTTAGTATTTTGAAAGTTGAATTTTAAGCCAGCTTTCTCACTCTCCTCTTTCCCGTTCATCTAGAGACTCCTTAGTTCCTCTTCATTTTCTGCCATTAGAGTGGTATCATCTACATATCTGAGGTTGTTGACATTTCACCTGGAAATCTGGATTCCAACTTGTGATTCATCCAGCCTTGCATTTTGCATGATGTACTCTACATAGAAGTTAAACAAGCCGGGTGACAAAATACAGCCTTTTCACTCTCTTTTCCCAATTTTGAACCAGTCCATTGTTCCATATCGAGTTCTAACTGTTTCTTCTTGATCTGCATACAGATTTCTTTGGCATTGCTTTTCTTTGGGACTGGAATGAAAACTGACCATTTCCAGTCATGTGGACACTGCTGAGTTTTCCAAATTTGCTGGCATATTGAGTGCAGCACTTTCACAGCATCATCTTTTAGGATTTGAAATAACTCAGCTGGAATTCCATCACCTCCACTAGCTTTGTTCGTAGTGATGCTTCCTAAGGCCCACTTGACTTCACATTCCAGGTTGTCTGACTGTAGATGAGTGATCACACCATCATGGTTATCTGGGTCATTAAGGTCTTTTATGTATAGTTTTTCTGTGTATTCTTCTCACCACTTCTTAATATCTTCTGCTTCTATTAGGTCCTTATCATTTCTGTACTTTACCATGCTGATCCTTGCATGAAATGTTCCCTTTCTACCTCCAATTTTCTTGAAGAGATCTCTAATCTTTCTCATTCTATTGGTTTTCTCTAATTTTTGCATTGGTCATTTAAGAAGACCTTCTTATCTCTCTCTGCTTGCTATTCTCTGGAACTCTGCATTCAGTTGAGTATATCTTTCCCTGTATCCCTTGCCTTTCACTTTTCTTCTTTCCTCAGGTATTTGTAAAACCTCCTCAGACAACCACTTTGCCTTGTTGTATTTCTTTTTCTTTGGGATGATTTTGGTCTCTGCCTCTGTACAATGTTACAAAGTTCCATCCAAACTTCTTTAGGCACTCGTCTACCAGATCTAATCTGTGAATCTATTCATTACCTCCTGTGTATAATCATACCACGTACATCATAGTAAAACTACGGAAAACCAAAAACAAAGAGAATATTTTAATAATATCCAGAGACTAGAGACTAGTTTTCTATCACTAAACTAGCATCTGACTTCTCAAGAAAACAGTGGAGGCCAGAATTGCATGCAATACTGTTTTCAGAGTTCTAAGACAATGAAATTGAAAATCTAGGATTCTGTAGTCAATGAGACTATCCATCAAAACTGAAGGTAAATACTGTTCTTAATTTTAGACTCTGCATAGAAGTTAAATAAGTAGGGTGACAGTATACAGCTTTTTCACTCTCCTTTCCCAAGTTTGAACCAGTCCATTGTTCCATATCGAGTTCTAACTCTTTCTTCTTGATCTGTATACAGCTTTCTTTGGCATTGCTTTTCTTTGGTACTGGAATGAAAACTGACCTTTTCCAGTCATGTGGACACTGCTGAGTTTCAATTTGTTATCAGAGAAGGGAATGTTGAAGCATATTCTTTAAGCAGAAGATACTACAGTGGGATAGAAAAACTAATTATGATGTTAAAAGTCAAAATAGTGGTTATGTTTAGGAATGAGAGATGTAGTAAGGAGTGACACATGGAATCTTCCTAGGTACTAGTGATATTCTACTTGTTGATCTGAATTGTATAATATAGATGTGTTCTATTTGTGATATATCAATGAACTGTGTGATTGGGTACATTTTTGAATGCTCCGTAAAAAGATTAAGAAAAGATAGGATGCTTTTTAAAAAATAAAATAGAATTCTGGGAAGATGGCAGAGGATTAGGACGAGGAGATTACTTTCTCCCTCACAAATTCCTCAAAAAAACATTTCAACGTCGAGCAAACTCCACAAAACAACTTCTGAATGCTGGCAGAGGACATCAAGCACCCAGAAAAGCAGATCATTGCCTTCAAAAACAGGTAGGGAAAAAATATAAAAGACGAAAAACAGAGACAAAGGAGGTGGGGAGGGAGCTCCGTCCTGTATAGGGAACGCCAACCCAGGAAAGGAACTTTAAGAAGAGAGGTTTCCAAACACCAGGAAACACTCTCCCTGCCGAGTCTGTGGTGAGCCCTGGAAGCACAGAGGGCATCATAACAGGAATGAGACATAAATGAATAATTAAAACCGACAGATTACAAGCCCAACAGTGACTTCCCCAGCGGAAAAGCAGCACATAAAACTGCACCCGCCACTAGCAAGTGGGGGCGGGGCAGGGACACGCGCGCCAGGCGCAGGCTGCACAGCTTTGTAAGAATCGGGTAGGAAAGCCCGGCAAGTAACCAGAACGAACTAACTTGGGCTAGTAAACCAGACTGGGGGATAGCTAACCACACGAAAAGCTCGAACATAGGACACCGCCAGGACTGCCCACAGAACAAAGGGCAGAACGGAAGTAGCTGGCTGCAGACCATCCCCCGCCAGGGACAGGCAGCCAGAGCCGTAAGGGCTGGAAAGGGGCAATCGCAGCCCCGGAGAGACTTTCCCAGCCAAACGGCAAGCAGACTTCTTTACTAAAACT